>PVKZ01002961.1:0-144124 GCA_004027375.1 Macroglossus sobrinus
GCTCAGTCTGTTCTCTTGAACAATGAAAGATGATGACAATTACCTGTGAGAACTCAAAGATGCGCTCCATCACATGGTATTTTCAGTCAAACTTTCTTTTTTTATATTTTAACATCTCCGAAGATTATAAGCAATATAATATTAACTATTGTGTCACAGTTTAATTGATAGCGTGTTCTCTTTCTTTGGTCACATAAAGTCATGGTGCATATGACATACGATATGTAGAAACCATTCCCTGGTAAAACGTAAACTCTCACGTGACTGGGATTGTCCATGACACTCCTGCTCTTACACCATGTATGTGGAAGAGAACATTGGTGATACAAGAGCTTTTGAACTGGGCCACAAAGACACCAGTGACTTCAGTCAAACATAGTATTTGCAAGTATCTTGTACACATCGCTGTTCTCTAATCTTATGCTTATGAGAAACATCACTGATCCATTCAGCACTTCTTCCCAACAAGTCAAGATGTGGTCTCTGAATCTTTCTGAACATAGTTTTATAAGCAGCTAATACCAACCCACCAGAGTTGGCACATGAAGCGAAATCTATTTTCTGTCCCTAACTGAGGAGCTTGGGAAATGGGGAAAGAGAATGGCCACTGGCCAAATCAGGAAACAAATCAGAAAAAGATCTCAAAAATGACAGATGCTATCGCACAGAAGAAAGCATGAAAGAGGTGAAAGCATAAAGTCGCAGAGCCAACGCTGCAGCATGGGTGTGGAGACCTTATCCTGTTCTCTCATCCGAATGTCCTTTCTAGTGGTCCATGCTGCCTTTCTAAGCATCAAAGTCAAACTCCTTGGTAACTTAAGTAAAAAACAGATAGATTAGACTCTGGCAAAGAGAGGAAGAGAGATCAGTAGCCATGTAAAAATTTTTTGGTTTCTGTTTTTGTAAAATTTCCTTTTGATCATTTGTCACCATAAACACTTTACTGTTCAGGCAGGCAATCTACAGAGAAAAGCAGGAATGGTTATTTCCACCAAGTGATAATTACAACGCTCTGTATAATTGCAAGGAGCAATCCATCTTAGCTAGCCCTATGGTTCCTATAAGTTTAATAGCTAACACCTTTTATCACAATGTCCACTCTTAGAAATAAGAAAAAAATGTCACTATTTAATCCCACATAATGGCATGAGAGAAACCAGCCACCCTTACACCCAACTGAGGCTTCTTGGGATTTCAGAAGTACTAGACATGTCTGACGTTTGCCATAAATATTGGTTGTTTAATATTCCCGAGAATGAAAAGTAACCAATAAAAATCATATCTGGAAAATTAAAAGTGACAGTCGGAATGGGGATCTCTCCTCTCTGTCAAATTTCAATTTGAAATTAAATTGGGGCCTTCAGTGCTGAGACTGGGACTCCGACCTCTGACTGATTACTTTCCAACATCATTTTGTTTAATTTAGAGGAGACAGTTCTATGCGAAACATGGCCGGAAAGGCTCATTTTGTCAAAATGAAGCCGTATCTTAAGAAAAGCGTGTTTGTTTCTTCCTTCTGGTTCGGACGTGTCCCTGTCCCTCGTGTGGCATGCTGTGGCCCGCTCCCAGCGCTCCTCACTCAGCACTGCGGCCGCTGCAGCGATGCTGGCAGACTGGAGAGCTAGTGAGGCTAATGGTGCGGCTTCACCTCGGAGCCTCTGCCAAGTTTCTGGAAGCAGCCTGGGGGCAGGGGAAATCTGAATGGACAGTTCTCTAGCCGCTGCCACACTTCCTGAGATGTGAGCACCCGGTATTTAGAAAGAGCACTTGTTGAAGAAGAAAACGCAATCTAATCTGAGGAAAAGGCACACACAAAAAATATGAAGGTCTCATACAGCACAGCATTTTCGGGGAGTATTTCACTCATTCATTATCTCAACAAACTGTTTCTTGAGTGCCACAGTGTGAGAGGCACCCTGCTGGGTGCTGAGGATAAAAGAATGAGTAAAACCTGCTCCTGGTTCTCAAGGGAATACACAGAATGCAGAGGGCATGGAAATCACCTTACAGTGGGCCAACTACAACAAGCCTGATACCCAGTAGGCAGGGGCTGTGAAAGTTGGGGAGCCGAGTGGAAAGGGACTACGGCCAGAGCTGCCGAAAACAGAGGGGCTTAGTGGGTGATTAGAAGTGGCAGGTGAGTGAGGGGGAAGGATCAAGAGGAAGTCAGTTCCATAATATGAGATCAGGAACATAGGGAGAGTGTGGAGTGGGCTCCAGGGTCTGGTGATGTGTTGGGTTTGAGATGCAGTGAATTTGAGGTACTTAAAACATGTCCCATTGGAGAAGGTCATGGTTTTCTTGATGGCACCGACCTTATCTAACTCATTTCTGAGTCTTTGTGCTGAGTATATAAGAAGTTCCCATAAAACACTGAATGAGTAAATAAATGAATATTATGTATCAGAACTACGTGTGCAAATGCTTCTCACATATCATTTCATTTAATTCTCACAGCAACTCTGTAAGGAAGGTCTAGTAACACCTCATTTTACAGACAGACCCAAGCCTCAAAAGTCTTAGGTATAAGACAGGAACTATGTATGGCAAGTTCACAGATAAAAATGACTCAGAAAAAAGAGGCGGAGCACATGGAAAGATGCTCAACATCATTAGCCATCCGTGCAAGGCAATTAAAACTATGACGAGATACCATTAGAATCATTATAATACAAAGGACTGATAGTACTAAGTGCTTGTGAGGATGTAGATAAACTAGAACGCTCACACGTTGCTGGTGGGGATGCAAACGGTACAGCCACATCGAAAACAGTTGGGCAGTTTCTTATAGAGCTACATATACATACTTTCCACACGCCCCCACAATTCCACTCCTAGGTTTTTAGCCAAGAGAAATTAAAATATGCTCCAACGAAATGTGTG
The DNA here is from genome assembly GCA_004027375.1 of Macroglossus sobrinus. Classification (NCBI taxonomy): domain Eukaryota; kingdom Metazoa; phylum Chordata; class Mammalia; order Chiroptera; family Pteropodidae; genus Macroglossus; species Macroglossus sobrinus. The sequence continues at coordinate 2,884 of PVKZ01002961.1, forward strand.
TGTGAATGTTCATAGCAGCATTCTTTATAATAGCCAAAAGTTGGAAATAATTCAAATATCTATCAATTAGCGAACGGGTAAACATAATGTTATATTCCTGCAATGTAATACTATTCAGCAATAAAAAGGAATTGAGTACTTATATATCCTAAAATATGAATGAACCACAAAATATTATGTTAAGGAAAAAGTCAGACACCAAAGAGCTCAAGTTGTGTGATTTCACATATATGAAATTTCCAGAAAAGGCCAATCTACAGAGCTGGAAAGTAGATTAGTGGTCACTTAGGGCTGGGGGTGGGGGGCTGAAGTCAGACAGAGAGTGACTGCAAATGAACTTTGGGGGAGGAAGGAAGTGCTCTGCACTGAATTCTAGTGATGGTTGTGCAAGCACATACGTGTACTAAAACTCACTGTTAACTATTAAAGTATGTAAATTATACTTCCAATTTTTTTTTTTTTAAAGCTAGCTGGGTGAGATATTCGGCGCACCTTCTAAGGGAACGCATTTGTGCAGGGCCTTGAAGACTAGGTAGGATTTCAACAGACTGAGATGGCACACAAAGGAATTTCAGACAAAGCAAGCAGCATGGAAATGAGAACGAGCTGGGCATGTCTGGGCAATATCCAGACATCCATTTTGGCTAAATATTTGGATGGAGAAAAGTCAGGGAAAAGGAAAAAAATTGGTTGTGATCAGATGGCAGAAGTGGAAAACGCGCAGGCTAATGCATTTATGACTTAATTTGATGGACAGCGGGGAGCCACCGAACACTCTAGAGTAGGGGAGTGTGTTGGCAAAGATTAACAGGGTAGTAGTGAGGAGTGTGTGTTGGAAGGGCGAGCAACCAGGACAGAGCATCAAATACAAGGCTCAGAGAATTAGCTGCAGTGAATGAGAGCCAAACTGTCGCCAACTGCCTTTGTCGATAATGCAAAGGGACAGAGAAAATGTATTGTACTGGAGAGAAAGGAAAATAATAAGAGATACCAGTTATTTGGTGCTGTCTATGACCCAGACACTGTTTTAATGAGTCACTTCTAAAAGACGGGCAGCGAGTTAAGAGCCTGCTATACATGGAATGAACCAAAGAGATTGATGATCACCTTTAAGTCTGGCTCCATTGAGAAGAAATAAAGATTAGAGAAGTCATAAAATGATTGCCTAAGGTGTGTCATGGGAACTGCAGATGTGGAAGCTTGTAATTGAGTAAGAAATAAGGTGATAGGATGGTAAGTGAGACAAATGACGGAGACCAATTTACGTGGCTCTCTGCCCCAGAAAGGTGGGCATCGCTGGTACTCTCTCTGATGTCATCATTCCTTTAAATATGCACTGACACAGATTAAGTACACGTGCTGTGTTGACAGGCGTAGGCAAAACCAAAGGGGTATAAAGAAGATTGCTACCCTTTTGCTTCCAGGGATCAAGTCTGTACCCAGCTGCTATTAGAGTAACACCCAGCACCTGACTTCCGTGCTCATGAAACAGGACTATAGTGCATCAACAGTCTGCATCCACCTGTTTATTAGCTGCTGTCACTTAAGTACCAGGAAATTTCACACAAAACATGAAGGTTTTTGGCTTCTCTTGAGAAGTTGGGAGTTTTGGCAACTAAATGGTCCAATCATACATGATGTCATCAGAGCTGAGTGGCACTTGTCCTCTTTAAACACTAGGATCACTGCCTGTTATACTTTATTCATTCGCTTATTCATTCGACAAGTATTGATCAAGCACCCATTACATGCCGGGCACTGTTGTAGGGACTGGAGCTACAAAGGAACGATGACAAAATTCCTCATATTTTTGAGCTCATATTCTCACAAGGAGAGCCAGGCAATAACTAAATAACTAAGAATTTCAGGTGGTGGTAAGTAAGAGACATAAAGAAGGAAGGTATGGAGACTGAAAGAGAATGGAGAGGTGTCAGGTATTGCAGACAGTATCGTAGGGCTGGGGAAGTCCCTCTGATTAGATGACACTGCGCCCAGATCTGAGTAACATGAGGGAACAAGCCCTCATCTGAGGGAGAGACAGGCCAAGCCACGGACATGGCAAATAAAATCACGTTTTATAAGTGGGAGGAACGGGTAAAGGAATAAGCAAGGGGCACGGGCATTTCAGGCCCTAGCGACAGTTGAGACTTTATTCTGAGTGAGATAGGGAACCACTGGTGAGTTTGAGCAGAACAGTGACACGGTGGGACACACTCCTTTATGTGGGTGACTACCTTCTCTGAGCATTAGAGTTTGGGGCCCTTGATTTAAAGCAAGATGAACAGAGGTTAAAGGGTTAGAGATGGGCTCTGTGACTGGAGGGGGACAGTAATCAGACCATGGGGCAGGAGTCTCCTGGTATTCAGAATATACTATTTGCATAGAAGAATAACCCAAAATAAGGCAGTGACCTTGAATTAAGTGACATCTATGGTAAAAGTTAACACACAACGAAGCCACTTAGAAAACCAAGTTCATGGGATCCTGACACTGGGCACTGTTGAACTCCAGATCAGAAGAAATAATTGGAAATAATTCGAGTATCAATCAGTCAATAAAGAAATAATTCACATATGCTGGACATGAATGTGGAGCACTCGGCCTGCCCATTTACAAAGAGCTTCTCTCACCTCTCCATCTTTACCAGTGAGATTCTACCCGCATTTGGTACACTCCACTTGGGAGACAAGTCCTGAGTTCTGTTTCATTTCAGCACACGAGTTAACTCTCATGTTCTCCCAACTCAGACAGGAGAAAGTTTGGCCCTTGTCCCCCAAAACAAAGCAGTGATCGGCGCTTGGTGTTCCACGTGACTGGATGCTCCAGAAACCTGCTCCCCAATCCAGAAACCCACTCCCTGCCCCCAAAAGGCCTGAAAGGTCCGAGCAGAGGAGGAGGTCTACTCACGATGAGAGAGTGCTCGCGACCCATCGTGATGACGGTCCGGTTCACTGTGCGAAGCAGCTGGGCCATAATTTCTTGGATGTGTTGGTAGGTGAAGGCCTGTAATACAGAGACATGTGTGTGACAACCAGGATATTGTATCTGCCCACCTCTTCCAAAGGACATGCGACAGTGGTCAGACGTGGTAAACACAAAGACCAGCAGCAGCAGCAGCAGCAACAGCAGGACCACATCGTCATCATCATCACAGTCGTTGTCACCATATCGCTATCAACATCACCACCTGGTACTGGGCACCAGGGATTTCACTAATCATCTAAACTATAAGATAGTGATTAAAAGCTTAAGCTCTGGAATCAGAAACTTTTGATTTAGCATACTAACTCCGTCAAGAATTATTGTGCTGCACTGTCTTGGTTACTTAATTTCTCTGCTCCTTAGTTTTTTCATCTCTGTAATAGTCAGGGTCTAACCTGGAATAAGAAGGGGATGTAATGCAGGGTGTTGGTTATACAGGTGATAAAGAAGCCGAAACATCAAACAAGGCAACCTAGAGATTAGCAAAAGCAGGAAGCCACTATCCCTCCCAGGCTGGAGGGACAGATAGAGGAGCCAGTGCTTCTGAAGCCCAGGATTGGAGTTCTGTGATAGAAACTACCCATGGATCAGAAGCTGCATGATCTGCCTTGGGAGAAATCCACGGTGAGCCAGGATGGAACATTTACGGAGTTCAACCCACTTTAAATACAAGTACCCGAGACCTGGGTAGGACTCACTGATGCTTTTTAAGCATCTGCTGTGGTAGGCCAGGGTTTCGTGCATTTTTACCTACACCTTCAGATTCTTTTCTCAGCACAGGCTTGCACAGAGTTCCATCCATGCACATCTGTGAGGGTGGCCATAGCCAAGTGGAAAAGCCCTGGGAGTGTAAATTCAGCAGTTCTGGGTCTGAGCGCCAACTTCGCACTTGCACTATGTGACCTCACATATCGCTTAACCTCTCTGAGCCTCAGCTTCCTCGTCTATAAAAGAGGGAAGCTTTTCTCATCAGTCTCTTGAGGTTCGTATAAACAAAAAAAGTGACATATGCAATTCTGGAAAAATGCACACACCTAATTCCACTGCAAAGATTCTGTGGGTCTGAGATACAGCCCAGGCATCAGAAATTTCTGACTTTTATGGGGCCTATTCTGATAGCTGGGAAACGTGACATAACACTGTGAAGCTCTTGGAGATAGAGACTTGAATGTGGGACTAGCCTGTGTCTCTGGGACCTAGCCAGAGCCTGACATAAAAAAAAATGTTAAGCAAATGGTGGTTGAAAACGCGTCTGACCACTCACACTTCATCATAAGCACCTTATTAAACTTTGCTGCTCTCATCTTAACTGTGGTTCATCTCTTAATGAAACTCATGAAAGGAAAATAGATTTGCAATAAGAAAAAGAGCTGTGCTTATTAAAAACGTGCTTTCCCAATGTGCTTTCAATGACTATTGGCATCCAAAGATGAACAGCCCGGAGCTTCTTTCTCTGCCCCAGACTCGCTTCTGCACTCGGGCTAATGCCCACTTCCCGAGGCCCACGGAGCTCACCAGCAGAACCTCTGCCACCAGGGCTTCAGCAAAGCATATACTTTACAGAAATAAGTTTTCATGCTTCATCAAGCCCTGCGAGATTTCAGTCTCTTGCTAGATGTGAGCTCCCCTACCACCCAGCCCTTTCCCCACATCTGGCACTTTCCTCCTGATGCTCAAGGTGGGGGAGAGAACATTCCCCTTTACTTCTTGGCTGCAGGTGAGCCTCTCCAGACTTCCTGTTCTCCTTTATTTCTTCAAGCCTTTTACTGGCTTACAATCTCCTATTTTATGCAGTATGTGAAGATGATGCTCACGGTATCACAAAAACAGCTGACATTTTCTGAGTACTTACTAAATGCCTGGCACCTTACTAAACACTACCGCTTTTTACGAGATGGGCAATATTATAATCTTCATCGTTCAGATGAGAAAACTGAAGCCCAGGGAGGTTAAGTAACTTGTCCAGGGCCACCGAAGTAGAAAGTCAGAGAGAAAAGATTCAAACCTGGCAGCCTGCTCCTTGCCCAAACTCACCCAGGCACATTGGAACACGAACAGAGATCTCTGGTTGCTATTTTGGGGCTTCATCATCCTCTTTCCATCTGTCAAGATGGATAGAGACCCCATCCTCAACTAGGCCAACTCCTAACTGCCTTCAGTGGCTTCTGATCTTTTCTTTCCTTTTTAGAAAGTCTTCAGTGCTATGTATTCATTACTCCCATATCTTTTTTGTACTCCTTAGCAATTTCATCATTCTAAGCCCACTGCCAATTTGTGTTATGGTTTCCATTTGATGTCATTTCCGCCCCACCCCCCACCCCAGGATTACACCTCTTCCTTTACCAGTAGAGATAATAAAACCCCCTTTTCTTGACCTCTTGTCTGCACCTTGCTTCTTTTAAATAGTCATTTCTTGTTCATTCGAAGCAGCAATTAGAGTGGTCAGCAAGTTTGATTTTCAAAGGTGGAAAACCGTCAAATGCAATTCATTTCACTCTGAAAGCTCCCAATATGAGAGGTGGTGTGGCAGAATGCTTTGGGATCAGACTTGAATTTGAATCTCAATTCTGCTAATTTGAGCTGGGTGACCTTGGACAAATTACTTTTCCTCTCTGAATTTGTTTCTATATTTATAAAAGGTGACACACAGTAGAAACCTCGAAGTCCTGGCTTGAGGAATAAAAAGGGAATACAGCTAAAGCCCATACTGAGAGCGGGCACGTAGTGAGCCCTCAGTAAGTGGTGGCTGCAACTCATATTCCCCTTGGTCCCCAGCGGCTTTCCGGCCAAGCTTGCAGATTCCCAGCACGCAGCAGAAAGTGCAGTAAAATGCAATTTTACTCGGAATGTTATCGAGATGTCACCCAAAGAATGTATAGTGTGTATGCAAATGGAAAACTTTCAAGATGATAAACCTGTGCTAAGCAGTAAAAATGCAGCCACAAATCACCCACTGTTAATTGCTCCAATGCCAGGCAACTAGAGGGAATCTCTGGAAAAGTGTCTTCGGGGCTCAAACTAAACAGTGGCTTGTAATTGAAATGACAAAGTCAGTCTTCCCATTATGGCTCTGACAAAGAAATTAATCCACCCAACCTAAACACGCTGCAAATTCTAGTGATTGTTTTTCTTTTAATAATGATAGGCTATGATATCAGGAAGGAACTTGGAGGCCTTTCTTTAAATGAAAACTTATGCATAGGCCCAATATATAACATAGTAGAAAGAGAGCTAAAAATGTGGTGGGTAGTAAGGGGACAACTCCTGCTGTCCCTGCTCACACCAGACCCTATGCCAGCCCTAGGACTTGCAAAATGCAATTCAAAACTACTGATTTTCCACAGTATTCCAGAATACTGTGTTCAGGAAAAAATCCAAAATTTGGAAATAAAGCAAAATGCATGGCTTTTTAATAGAGCATTTCTGATAAGCCCCCCTGGGAAAGAGGAAGTCCTTTCACTCTTTTGGAAAATGCAATTTTGTTTAAGTATTCACGACTGACTAGAAAGCAGAAATATTATAGCTCTGTAAAGTCAGAGGTTAACTTCTAGAAAAAGGATAAAGTGTGATATTTCCTGGTTTTCTAAAGGTTATTGCTCTGTAGAAATTTTACTTGTCTTACATCTAAGGACAATTTAATATAAGCATCTTCTCTCCCCAAACTCAAGAATCCTAAATACTTTTGAACCAGCTCTTTCTTTAGTCAGCTTTCCCCCACCATTTTAGATTTTTACTTTTACACAAGTTGCTTCTCTTCTGTTTGCTTGTTTTGTACTCTCTCCTTCATGCTAGAGTTTTTTTACTTCGTTCTGTGTAACCCACGGTGGTATATTCACATTTCAGTGTGTGTGACTCGCCTGCTGGTCACCAACTCTGAGGATGTGAGTAGAGCTTGGGGTCTGTGAGCTTCACTATAGGATGATCTGGTTGGGACACTTAGTTGGAAGAGGCTCAAATGTCCATACATACAAGTGTCTCTCCTTGGGTAGTTGAATTCCACAGACAAGAATTCTCTAATCTCCCTGCCTGAAGGATTAAAGCCTGGCTGCCAGCATTCCAGAGCTGAGAGGGAGGGAAATGCCAGAGGCTTCGGCTTCTAGGATGCATACTTTGATTGAAACCTTGTTTGGAGTGTGGTATCGCTGCCCTCAACTGCACCTGATGTCCCTGAGTCCAGATGCCCTCTGTTTTATTCTCTTTATAGAATAAAGCTCCAGTGATCTCCTGCAGAGTCAGGCTGCTTCTTACACAAACTTGCATCTGATCCTTCCGTCTGTGCTCTGCTCCTTCACTCGCACCCCCAGAGGCACCTGCTACTGCCATTTCCTCTGACTCTGGGGGAATCTTTGCTTTAGATTAGATGAGATTTCAGCTTTCCCCACCGCTGGCTTATGAATCACTCTTCTCGGGTCTGCTAAATCGTTTAGAACTTTTCCATATGATACCTACTTTCCTTTTACACAGCTCCCTTTTTTTTCAGTAAATTTTCAAGAGGGAGCAAAATATGTGACTATGTTTAATCTGTCAACTTTACAGGGATTTCTACCCTAAAATTTAAGGTTTAGGTGTTTGAAAGTGAGCTCATTTAATTAGAAATGTTCAAAGTACATGTGATGTTGATAAAAAAAAATGTGACTGTAATATACAAATGTCATTTTGAAAAGAGTTCTAGTGTAATCCTAATTTTACAGAAAGAGAAACTTCAGCTTTGAGAAGGTAGTTTGCACAAGGGCGTGTGACCAGTGACAAGTAATGTCACTAGAGCTAGAAAGAAAAACCAGTTCTGCTGAGCGATGCCTGGCCGACTGCTCCCTGCACTCCAGCACACAAGCAGCCTTGGTACTTGTGTTCGTGCTAAGGACAGTCCCAGCCCCTTGCCTGCTTTGTCTTCAGGCCTTTTCAGCACAAAGATGAAGATCACAAGGTCACAGCTACAGAGTGAAATCCAAAGACTTTTCTTTCTCTTAACAAAAGGGAAATAACGCATATTCTGACCACAAAAACAGTTGCAATCTGTGGCCGCTCCTATTTTTCTCTGCTCTTTGTTCCTATAGAAGTTTTTTCAAGTTATTATTTTCTTTTTATTTTGAAGGCACCACAAATGCTCACCTAGAAAAATATCCGAACTTTCAAAAGCTAGATAGTAACACTTATCATCTAAAGCAGAGTCACCCCTAGAGGTAATGCGCTTTTCTATGAGTTCTCTGTTTAACACTGTCTTTGTTCCTCCTGTGTGATCTGAAAGATTCGACTTTACAGCACAACAGCTTATCATGTGAAGCAAGTAACAGAGGCAGCCAGGGACTTAAAGAAGCAGGGGTCAGGGACCATTGAAGTTGGGTAGGGGCTTTGCCATATGCTGTCATCTCCACCTCTCCCACCCACTGGGCAGCCTCCCACTTCCCAGGCAGGACTTGGGCAATGCCTTTATGTGGTCGTGAATGGCTTTGCCTCCTTTAGAAGGGGAGAGTTTGCATCAGTGATAGAAGGATACAATCAGAAGCAGAAAAGATGGGAGTTTTCATTCTGACACTACCATTACCTAAAAATCTTGAGGCCATACTAAATGTTAAGAACTACAGGTATAGACTTAACATCTATAATATCATTTAATTTTTTTTAAATCCCATTGAAGACCCAGATGTGAAATATGAGAATGAGAAAGAGGATGATAACTTGCTGGGTTAATAGGTGGCCAAGCCTGAAGCCAAGCTCACTTCTGTCCAATCCCACACTCTTTCCATGATATGAAGAAGAGGGTAGGGCCAGGAAGTGGGAGGTACTTTAGGCCCTGCACAACTCTGTGGCAGCATTTTTCAGTATTATGAAAACAGAGTCTCTCTTTGAACAGAGATTATGGAGCTACTACTATGTTCCTTCCTTAGGTTGACCAATCTTACCCCTCTGAGCCTCAGCTTCTTCAACTATATACTGGGCATAATGGAACCCACCATATCGGAATTGCTTTGAGAATCTGTAACTAGTTCTGACACTGAGAGCCAATATTTTTTTGAGCTTTTACTAGATGTTATGTACTCTTGTAAGTATTTTGCATATGTTAACTTACAGAATCCTGTAAGCACCTATGAAATGAGGAAAATACTTCTACTATCCCAGTTTTACAGTTGAGAAAACTGAGGCTCTGGCTGTGATCACACACCATGGTTAAGTATTGATCCAAGTTCCAGCCCAGGCCTCTCTGACTCCAGAGTCTAAGCATATAACTGCCACTGCATCTTTTAGGATCATAGAAGGGAAGGGATGCGACAGTACTTTGTAGATGATAAATCTTTCTGCAAATTGTCCAAAGTAAACAATAAGGCAGACATTTGTGTGAACAGCTGTTTAGAGCATATTGTATGTTTAAAATATCTAAATGTGGCAAACAAGATAAATGTCCCCAAATCAGGGATCCTGTTATATAAATGAGAGCTTATACACACAATGGCGTAGGAGAAGGCAGATATGTCTTGATTTGGAAAGATATATTTAATACATTCCATAAAAAGAGACTACAGAACACCGTGTGTAATAAAATCCCATTTATGTTTTTGCAAAATATTTTTCTATGTCCAAAAATCTGGAAAAATGTACGGCAAACCATTAACAATGGTATCCCTGAGCAGGGAAAAGAGAGAGAGAGAGAGAGAGAGAGAGAGAGATGAGGTTGAAGAGGTAATTCTACTTACTATGGTTTGTTAGAAATTTTCACAATAATCACGTATGATATAAAGAAAACAAAACGATTTCCCAATTGAAAAAAAAAATGAAAGTCAGTTGACATAACTAAGGAATCGTACTCACAGGGGACTGAATGGATTCAGCCCAGGGACTGTGCTGCGTGGCAGGCAGCCCTGTGTGTAGGTGTAAGGGCGTTTCCCCTCCCCGGGACCTCCTGCCCCTTGCTGGGGTGGCCATGGAAACTTGGTGCTCACAAGATGAAGTGCTGTTGTCAACTGACAGAGGAGCACTACATAGTAACATGAGTTAACCTTTTTTTTTTTTTTTTAAAAAAAGGCATAACTATGAAATGTTTTATTCCATTTACCAAATGCTTTTAAGTTCCATTTGCAGGTGGAAAAAAAAAAAACTACTTAAAGCAATCAGGGAAAAACATAACAAAACTATTACCTCCAACAAAAAATATCTGATTTTGCTTTGAGAGAAATGTTGCTTTTTATTCAGATCCTGTAAGTTGTTTTACGGGGGCTTTTATTAAAATATACTGGAACCTCCAACTTGCAGCCTAGGGCAGAAAAAAATTAAACCATCCACGGCCTCTGTAAGTCTTAATGCTGATGAATGGAGACTGGTGCAAGCCACTCATGAGATATATCTCAGAGGTGTCTACTCTTGTGCTTTGTTCTTCAAAATAGGAGGAGTCTATGGGATTATATAAGGAGAAATGGATAAACAACACAGCTAACATTTGCTGAATTCTTACCATGTGCCTGGCAATGGGCTGTGTATTTTGTATTTATTATCTCAGTGCATCTTGGGAAAACTCTGGGGATAAGTATTACCCCATTTTAAGATGTAAATAAGATCCATTTTAATTATTATTACATTTAATACTTATTGAGCAATTAATAAATGCCAGATGCATTAATCAATGTTTTATATGCACCACATCATTTAATTTACAGAATGTTCTTATCAATCTCTTACACTGGTTCTCCCCACACTATAATGAGGACATTCTGAGGTTTATGTAACTTGTCCAAAGCCACAAATCTGTAGGTGATGGAGCTGAATTTGAATCCATGTTATCTCGGTTGCAGGGCTCCTGCCTTATGTACACTGCTATTTATAGCAATTTTATATTGTTTGTAATATCCAAAATAGCGAGTGAGATAAATATCTAAATGGCCCTGCAACAATGAGTTCCTTTAAGGTTTGCACTGTAGTAATAGAGACCTGTGAACCATTTGTAATATTTCAAAAAACTTAACAGAAAGTGTACCCACTCCTCTTCAGTATTACCACGTAGTGTGACTACGTCAAGATTCCTTGTTTGAATGAGAACAAGATAAATCCCAAGTAGTCATCCTGTTCAACTCTGCTAGTTAGAAAATTATGAATGGTGCTTATACATTATTACTATTTTTTTGATGTGTAAGCAAATTACTTAATGTTTATACATGCTGCTTGTTTCAGAGACAATATATTTTAAAACACGCATCCATAGGAATAGGATAGAACTGACGGTGAAAACTCCCTACTGGGGAAAACCTTTGCTACTATTTATGCAGAAAACCCTTCAAAATCTGGCTTCCATCCTCCCACCCCTCAACTTCTCGATGAGCTTCTGCTGCCTCTCCATCACCTCCCTCCTCTCTCTCCCCCTGATGGTGGTCTAGTGTATCTCCTGTTTCCTTGGTTTCCTTTCGCTTCAAGCCTCTGTGCATCACCAGCCTTCATCTCCAATCCTGGGATGGCTTCAGGAGAGCAGGTGCCTCCAAGAAGCAGTAAGATTTTCCCCCATCCCAAACGATTTCCCAAATATATGTCCAACTCTTTATGGACATTTGAAGTTCCATGGGATAGAATGTCATTCTTTGACTTAAGGCTAATTCTCTCCTGTTAAAATGCAGCCCTAAAATAAGAGCCTTAAAATATTAGACGACAAGCTCCTCTGGGGTATGTGTCATAGCACATCTGCTCCTGCCTGACCCCCTTTCACTGCTGAATGAATAGACTGTGAATCACCTGTGAGTTCCCCGAGGGTAGGAAATAGATCTGGCATTATTTTAGGTTCAACATCTAGCACCAACACCTGACACACAATAAGTAATCGTCACATTTTTTAAATAAGGGATGCAGGTTTTATTTGATTAATTAATTAGGAAAGCTAAGAGGGGGTGTCAGGTAACTGTTGGAGAGGGTCAGGAGAGACGCTTAGATGAGAGGACGGAATCAGAATCTGGACACCTCTGGGCACAGACTTCCTCACCTGCACTGGCAACACAGCTTGACCCCACACAGATGGCTAAGAGGGTCGTAGACAGGGGAGAAAAGGAATAAAAAAAATACACCATCTTCTACCCTCCTTCCCACAGTGAAAATAGCCCTAATCAGCCAGCCATCTTCCAGAGAGAGAGGACGCAGACATCCGACAGCCCACTGGGTACCAACTGATCCAGCTTCCTCAGCAGGGCTGCCCGTGTCAAAATTCTACTCTCCTTTTTTTTTTTTCTAAATGGACTCTTCCCCCACAAATCCTTCCAAGCCGGGAGGCACAAAACAAAGTTCACAGACAGGTCTCACGAAACATCCCAGGATCCTGTTTCTCAGCCAGAACTCAGAGCCCGCTCTCACTGACCATTCTGCTTAAGCATTGATTGATGATACCTGAAACTTTAGAAAAAAATTACCACAACAGGAGGCTTTAAAATGTTGCCCTTAAACCTCTTTTCCTTTGCTGGGAAGGGACAGAAAAATTAGGCCAATCTTAAATGCAAGAGAATTGGCCAGAAAAGAACAAAACATCTGAGGAATGGATGCGTATCCTTTGATCTATGTGAGCAGTTATGCCAACATCAGTGTTGTTTTTTTTTTTTCAATTCAGATTGGATATAATTAAAACCCTCCCCAGAAAGTCATCTCTGTAAAGAACAGGCAATAGAGAATCTGTGCCCCTCTCATGTGCTGACAAAACCATGCCTCCCAGAACAAGAGCGGGTCTCCTCACTTTGAGAAGTGTGGAGCGCCCTTCCTCTCCCCCTTCCCCTCCCCCCACAACCTCTGCAGCGTGTGTCTCTGCTTTTATGTTGATAAAGCCTGTGCGATTTTCTTCACTGTTCCCTAACTGTAATGATGATTTCAAATATTTTTAAAGTCCTGTCACATATCTAATATTTACTATCATCCCCATCCCACTCTTTCTGGAAAGTTTAGGTCGCATGCTCCTCCCTCCTCAACTATATATCTAGAATCTATATATCTAGAATAAATTTTGGACAGGGGTAACTAATTTATTTTTCTGACTTATTTCAAGTTTTCCATTTTGATCTATGGTTTCTGGTGGCTTTTCTTGATGAAAAGAACATTTCCCAGTGTTCATAATATACCCAGTGCTCCTACTTTGAATCCGTGCCTCTGATCTTTCCCTGACCAGCTGCAAGCAGGAAAGGTTTTCCTCTGAAGGTTCAGCCCCTTTATAGTCTCAGCCAGTGAGAACCCATCCTATTAGTAACCAGTTCACGTTGCATCAAATCTGTGTGTTTGTGCCTAGACGTACAGTACCAGTTTCTTTCTGGTAAATGCATAGCATCTAAAAGTAGTCATCTGTTCCCAGTGTTCCTAGGTCTGGGGTGGATTCAGGACTACCTAAACCTCAGGTTGCTGCTCTTCCCCACATCCCTGTCTGCTCTATCAAACATGAGGTGCCCATGAAAGTATTCGTTATAATGCAGGAACATTCTCTGAGCATCTACTTCAGTGGTTCATAATCATGGCTGCATTTTTAGAATAACTTAGGGATCTTCTAAATATATAAATATATCCATGCCCAGGTTTCACCCCGGATTCTGGGGCTAAGGCCCTCAGGCCCAGGCATGGTTATTTCTAAAATGCTCTCCTGTAATTCTGACATGCAGCCAGGATGGAGTACTCACTATGTGCCATGCTCTGTCCTCAGTGCTGAGGATTCAGGGACAGAGAAAGCCCAGTCCCTGCTTTTAAGAGGTCACAGTCTGCTGGCAGAGGTGACTAGGGAAGAACCACCTGGTGAGGAGAGGGCCATGCAGTTATCACAGAGTGCTGTGGAAGCTCAGAAAAGAGACAGAAAGCCCAGCTGGGGGGAAATTTAGGAAGATGTGCTCTCAGAACTAGCCCAGAGGAATGTGCATCTGCTCTAATAAACAGCACTTTTCTCTAACAACACCTAATTCACCCTCACACATTCTTCCTACCAGCCCCTTTCCCTTGCCTGTGCCATTTTCCTCCTGCTCACACTGAGACTTGGATTCCTACCTCCTCCCTGGAATTCTGACCCCACAATCATGAAGCAGAGCTCACCACCCCTTAGTCCTGGGCTGCGGGCTGCTCCTTGGGAGTTCAGTCCTTTGGGTCTGGGGCGGGGGTGTTTCTCCTAGGCCCTAACCCAGCTAGTCCTGGTCAGCTCATCCTTCCCACAGAGGGTGACCAGCATGCCTTTGAGAGCAGATTTTTACCTATGTCTGAGATGCTCTTCTTCCTCTAGTCACCTGCCAATCTCCTACTCACTCAGCAGTCAAAACACCCAGATTACTCATCTCCTTGGGAAAGCCTTTTCTTTTCTTTCTTTCTGTTTTTTTAGGAAAGCCTTTTCTGACTCAATCACTCTGAATCCCCATCTCACCTTAGGCGGAGTTGTTTGTACTTCTTTTTAGTTCCCACAAAATTTTATTCATAACTTTTTGGAAGTACGGGCCCACATCTTTCCATTTTGAATGTCCAAAGTACAGCATTTGTTGGACACAGAGTAAGTACTAAGCACACGAATAAATATGTGAAATAAATGTCCGTGAATGGATGGGCAAGTTTGACCAGATGAATGAAAGGATGAATGGATGGGTAAATGGCATTGCCTAGATTTACTTTCTATATTATTAATTAAGAGTTTGATGCAAAAATAAATAAATAAATAAATGTGCGAAGTTATCTATTCTCAAAAAGCAAAGATGCTGGTGATATTTTTCCTTCTTTTTCTTATCTGTGCCATCTCCTCCTCTTCTCCTTTTAGCTTTTACCTTATAACCAAGAGGATGTAGTATTGTAACTTGTCTTCCTGAATAGGTTTCAAGCAGATAAATAATGAGTCTTCTGGGGATATTTTGGAAGATTTTAACTATTCCTTTCCAACCTTCCCCGAATCACGTCATTCCTTGCTCCAGATATGAAAGCATCCCTTTTGTTCCCTAATGACTGGCTCTAGTCACAGAAAAACATTTCTCCACTTCCCACAGTTTGCTTTCAAGCTCTGCTCACTGGATTTCTTGCCTCTCCATGCGGTTGAGGCATATCTGTTCTTTGTTACCTACCACAGCCACAGTGATCTTGTCAAGCCTGGGGTGGGGGTAGTGTAAAAAAATACTAATTTTGCCTGCATTTTTACATTTCTGATCCCTCATAAAAATGTAGAGGATAAATTTTAATGTCTAACAAAATCAACTATCTCTTTATCCACTCAGATTATACCTCTCTAAATTATGCAGAGCGTTTTTTAAACATTATTTATTGCACAGACACTACCAGAAACAAAAATGACATAATATACCCATAACTCCAACCCTATGACATATCTAACTTCTCATTCCTCTATGATGCCTTCAAGTCCTTATGAATGTAAAATCCCTACGCAGCATGCAGACAATGTGTGTTCTGCTCTTTCCAGTTAACGTGGTACAAACGTTTTTATTACCCTACTTGACGGCCAACGGAAAGTCTCTTTTTACTTATTCTTTGAGGGAGTGTAAGGGGAAGGTTTAGATGTCGCCAGATTGAATTCTGGCTCTGCTAACTTGCTGTGTAGCCTATATCTATTTTTTTTAACTCCTGTAAGCCTCAGTTGGCTTATCAGTAACATAGGCATGGTAACAATTTACTCCCTGGATTATGGTAAAAATTGACTTCTGAATATAAAAGGTGCTTTACACGGTGCTTGACATATAGTAGGTATTTATTAATGTGTGTCTCACGAATAACAGTAATGTTCTAAGCATGGATCTATCATGAATTAGAATATACAGTATGCATGAATAATTAAGATGAAGACAGACTGATGGGCTCCACCCCTAGAATATTAAGTTTATAGTCACTCACCTCAAGTTAGCAATACTTAGGTGGCAAAGCTTGAAAGTAACTGAAAGCCATCATCACTCTTTCACAGATATGTTTGAGTAACCTGCTTCAGATCACACGGACGGTCAAAAGTAGAGCTGAAACTAGAACTCATGTGTTGTCTACAGCTGTTGAAAAGCTCTCATACCAAACATCACCTTCCCTGCCATCACCACCTCAGCCAATGCAGCACAAAAAGAAAACATCGTTAACTAATCAAATACTTCTTATGAGATTACAGTGGAGCAAGAGGGAAGGAAAGAAGAGACATGTGTCGAGTATCAATATGACAGTCATGACTAACAAAATATTATGGAGAGGTAGGGCTCAGAGAGGCCGTGTACTTCCCTCAGATCACATAGCTAATTAGCGGTGAAGGTGGAACTTGAATCCATGTCTGTGTATCTCCAAAGTTCATAATCTTTCAACTAGAATTTAACTTAATGAAAAGCAACAGATATTTTTTGACTGCCCAGTTTGTACTAGGTGCTGAGTTAGGCTACGACGGTGAACGAGACAGAGGCAGTCCTTGCATTCACGGGGCTTCCTGTCTAGATGAGGAAACAGATAGAGTAAAGGTAAACAAAGTGTCATGAGTGGCAGGTAAGGTGAAGTACCTCCGATGTTCATAAACTGGTCTTGCAATGAGGACAGGTGCACGTGAGCCTCTCCTCTCTGTCCCCGTGTTCAGCTGCACCACGGGTTAAACATGCTCACACAGACCGGCCTGGAAATTTGACCACCGTTATTCTTCTGCATTATTTCTGTGGGAAAATACGTGCTGAATTCTAAACTGATGTATAAACAACTTTGAGAGCAAATACTCAAAGTCAGTACCTGCTTTTTATATGCTGTTTCAATGCAATAGCAGCAGATTTATCTTTCTCATTAGGTTCTACTGAGCATAAAAAATAAAATTAGTGTCAGCGTGTATTTTAGAAAGTAGAATAATTGAAGATGAGAGGATCAATCAAACCGCAAAGATTAATTATTGAGTATCTGCTCAGAATTCGGCACTATGCCCAGGCAGTGTAGAAGTGTAGGAGAAATATAAGACTGGATCAGCCCTATCCTTGGAGAGTCTGTAAACTAAATATAGGACACCTGTCACTTCCAGTAAGTGACAGGTTATGTCAAAACTCCAAGAGGCCAGGACAGACACATGTTTGGGGAATGGGCTGGGCGGGTCAGAGATAAGAGGACTTGACCCAGGCTTCAAAAGACAGCTATGATTTGGCTATTCAGACAGAGTTCATAGGGGCGATGGGAGGAGCAGTGACCATGGAGGGCGGTGTAGCACAGGAGGTGCGCTGAAAACTGAGTAGACCACTGAGGCCAAGGAACAGAGGTGGGAAATAAGGTCTCTGAGGTAGTTTTGAATAAGAGATTATTTTGTCTTAATCACCTTTGTATCCGCAATGGCCGGAATGGAGCCTGGCAAAGTAGGTGCTCAGTTAACGTTTTGTGAGATGGAAAGACATTGTGTTACTTGAAAAGAGAAATAACAAAAAAAAAAGTGCTAGTTCTGATTCAATAAAGGCTAGACAGGCCTAATATGAAAAGAATAAATGTAAAACTACACATAATTAAGTGCTAAATTGTGTGATAAAGCCAAAAGCTGTCAGAACACAGCAGGGATGACTAGGGGAGAAGAACCTGGGACGATTTCTTAATGGAAAGGAAAGCTACTGTTGGGTCTACTGAAAGGCAAAATTTGGCCTTCAGGAGTCCCAATTCAGATGCATAGGGGATGAGGCACATAACACAAACGTGCGACTCCAGTCATCTAGAAATTAATAGAAAGCAATGGGACTGTAACCTTTATTAAGTAATTTGGTAAATTTTATTAAGTCATTAAGTAAGTCAAACAAAATAAATCTGTGGGTTGGATTCCTGTTGTAAACCACCAACTGGAAGCCCCCAGAAGGGCAGAAGGCCAAAAAAGAACGCCTCCCAGATGGAGGGAACAAGCGAATGACAAAGGAAGAGGAAAGGGGGGGTAAGCGTGGTGGGCAAGTGAGAGGCTGGTCTCCCCAGAATGCAAAGGACTGACTGAAAACAACAGGAGATGCGGTTGGAAAGGAAATCTAAGTGGAGCCTGACTTCCAGGTAGAAGAGAAGGCATTAGGCAGAGTTTAACAGTCCCTTTAGTATGTTACGTTGCTTGGAGAAACTGCTGAAATTAAACATTTCATTTTCGAATCTGGGCTGCTAAGTCGATTGTGTTTACCTCTAAGACTCAAGTTATCTAAAATCTCCCTGAAAATGCGCATTCTAGACGTCTTGGATCGTTTTCTGGAAACTTCTCTGGTGCAGTCCCTGGTGCTGCCCCCAAATAGTATGTGACAGCTGGGGCACTATAGACATTGCTGTGGACCAAAAGCATCTTTTAAAACAAAGCACTTCCTTTCTCGCTTAACACTTTTCACTTAAGGATTTACATTTATGCCAGTTGAGCAAATCAAAGTTATAGTTCCCTCAGTAACTGTAACCTGGACCAAACATAGCTATATTTTTCTGCTGCTGAGCAGGCTTTTAACTCATGCCTCCCAACTGTGAAGAGGAGATTTAATTCAGGCATTATGTAGGAAATGCTTTTTGGAAAGTAAGTGGCTGGCCTCGTGAAGGTTCAGTATAAATGGCTGTTCCTTTCAACTCGTGCTTTTATGCAAGGATTCCCTGCAGACAGAAATCTTCTATAGCATCCTCCACAGTCTTGCGGGGTGAATGGAAAGGTACCTTCTCCACCCCTGCAAGCTGCCACTCTCGCTTATTTATGGGTCAGAATGTTACTGCATGTGGCTGGTGTCCACGAAAGTCACCACACAGAGCCATGACTGGGGTGAGAGAGTAAGCCAATACAGGCTTTTGCCTCGAAATGTAAGGGGCATCAAAAAACTCAAGTAATCAAGACACATCATATTTAATGCTGTATTTTAAAAAACAAAAATTAATGCAAAAATCATGATAAAAAATAAAAATATTAATTAAAATGAGTGCATTGAAATAGTCTTTTTTTTGAATACCAAATTTTTGGTGCCACTCTATACTCTATACTTTTCCCCCTCCCCCAGGCAAGAGCCTTTCTTGCCTCACCCTCATCCTGGCAGTCAAGGTGGGTGTGGAATGGAGGGTGGAAGGGCGTGTGGAGTGGCCATCATATACCTGGCTGCAGGCAAACTCCTTTAAACTTTGGTCAAAATAAAGAAATACTGAAGAACACCTCAAGAAGTATTTCCAGTTGGTGCTTATGGAACAAAACATGTTGAATTATTAATTTTATTGGGGGGAATTCTAATCAACCATCAATAAAAGCTGTCTACTAATTTTCTAGGTGGATCCCCTGAGAATAAATGACCATCTGGTAAGTTATGCCAAATCATCCACTTTCCAAGCCTGCCAAGCAAAGATGAGGTGACAGTCAAGTCTCAAACGGTGGCCCAGGACTAACTATATAGACAGGGCTGTCACATAGCCCAAGTGAAGTGCTGGAGCCCTGAGGTCCTCGCGGCCAGGCCAGGCTCCTCTGCGCCTCCACATTCCCAAGCCCCAGAGCCTAGTCCTGGGTTAGTACACGCTAATGGCTCAGCCAGGTAAAGATCTGATTGCTCCTTCAGTCAGGGGTTATGTTCATCTGATAGACTGGGGTGGTTAATGGGGTGGAATCATCTTGTAAGGCTAGTCATCTGTCTGTAGATTTTGTCATTTTTAACGGACAAAGAGAAACCCCTCCATCTACCATAACAGGAGTACTTTGGGGAATCACTCATCCTCAAAATGCTTTATTTGATGTGAGTAATCATCGCTTATATACTTCAAAAAGGAAGCTTTAAATTTAGTTTTGAAATATTTTAGACTTACAGAAAAATTGCAAAAATAGTATAGGAAGTTCCTATGTACCCTTTATCCAGCTTCCCTTAATGTTAATGTTTAAATGTTAACACAGCCAGAGCACGAGTATCAAACCAGGAAATTCACATCGGTATAGTGCCATTAACCAAACAGCAGACCTTACTCTAATGTTGCCAGTTTTCCTTCTAACATCCATTTTCTACTCCATGAACCAATTCAGGATCCTACACTAAATTGAGTTGTCACAGTTCCTAAATCCCCTCCGATATGTGCCAGTCTCTCAGTCTTTCCTCGTCAATCATGTGATCTTAACTTTTAAAGAGTAACAGTCATTATTTTGTAGAACATCTCTCAATCGGGGTTTGTCGAATGCTTTCTCGTTATAAGATTCAGGTCGTGCATTTTTGGCAAGATTTCCCGCATAAGCGGTGCTGTGTCCTTCTCAGTACATCTTATCGAGAGGCATGTGACGCTGATGTGTGTCCTTCCTGGTGATGTTCCCTGTCATCGCTTGGTTCAGGTGGCGCCTGTTAGGTTTCTCCTCTGTAATTTACTATCTTGCCTTCTGTCACTGATACGTAGATGCTTTGGGACTATATTTGACACTATGCAAATACCCTGTTTCTCATCAGAGTTTTGCCCAGCAAGTTTAGCATCTATCAATGGTTCTTCCTCGTAACAATGATTACTGTGGTGTTTGCCAAATCAAAAATGAATTTTTCATCACCTTTAAACCCTATTTAAGGCCAAAAAGTCAAAACCGACTGAGATGAAAGATAATAATCTCCTCGTGAAACGTGCCTTTCCTACAGCCGTGTGGATGAGACTCAGAGTTTCAGCAGAGAGAGTCCCCGGCCCCCGAGTCATCGTCCCCACCCCTCACCTGAGCAGGAGTCAGGGCTCTCGTTCTCACTGGCCATTTAAGTCCTCAAACTTCTCAGCGCTGCTAGGAAAGAAGCTGTTGCCAGTCGATAAGAATTGTCATGGGAAATGAAACATATTTCTATATCTCCGCTCTAGGTTGAGGGTTTAGTTTCTCTTAAAATTGCTACATTCCCAGAGCGTCCTCTCTCTGCCTAGTCCCCTGAGGACCTTTAGCCAGGGGCAGATCGGAAACTACAGGAGGGAGGAGAAGTGCACAGGCCGCTCCCCTGGGTCTCTGGGTTTCTCCTGTTTGGGGCAATTCTTTTGAGTCCCAAGCAGTGACATGTCGGTAAATGTTTACCAATTGGCTCTCCAGGAAGGAAAAAAATAAAGATTTGGACATACAGTATTTGCCAGTTCTGTGGTGTGAGCGCTCTCTTCATGGCTGATTTCAAGCTACCAATGCGACGTCGCTGACCACAGAGCGGGGAAGCCACGGGCAGTGGCAGAGCATCAGATCGTACATCCGCCAAACACACACAACAGACGTAAGGAACCTCAAGCACGTGAACAAGAATAAATGTAGTAAGATCATCAGGAAGTGATACATTTTGAGTATCTATTTGTTACCTCTGATTTTAATAGAGTTTATTTAATTATAGATACTTGTATAAATTTTTAATAATGGCAGTTATTTAACAAATAACTCACAAAATTCCTAAAATTTAACACTTGGCTCTCATGCGCTGGTGTGAGCCGGCTCCAGCACACCAACGCCTAGGAGGCGTCCCTGAAAGGGGTCCCTGAAAAGGCAAGATGACACTTTCCTCCAGTCCGTCCAGGAACACTTGTGAGGTCCAGAGGCCCTGCAGGGGACGGCTCTGCTCCAGCAGCGGCATCTGCCGCTTCCTGGCAAGCCTCCTGCGGAGCCTGCAAGGGCTCCAACGCATCTGGTGCCACCAGGGCTGGCGTGAGACCTGCCTTCAGTCCTTCCCTGGCTCAGTACATGTTTGCCATCTGCCCCGGGGGCCACTTGGCCCTTTCCTGTTCTTAAAAGAATTACAGGGCTGTTTCAGAAGCAGCCTAGAACAGTGGAGGGCACAGAGCGGGGAGGGGGGACAGCGAGGAAAGAAGGAAAGTCACATGTACTGAGGATGGATTAAATGCCAGGTACGAGGCTGCATGTTTTCACAGATGTTCTCGTGATCCTGACACATCTAGGAAATAGCGTCCCCATTTCACAGAGGGATTCATGGCTTCCCAAAGTTCCCCGGCTAGCAAGAAGCAGAACGAGGATGCGTTCCAGCTCTGCTCCCACCACAGCGCCAACATATAGTATAGTGCCCATGACAGGTGCTGTCTGTGTTTGTGGGACAGATGCAGGAATGTGGCCTGACCCCGAAGCCCGTGCCCAACCCTCCAGCAGAGAAATGACGCTGGGAATGTGCTCGTAAACGGGGGAGTGGACACGCGAAGTGGCGGAGGGCCCTGTGTGTATGAGGGGCCCCTGGCTTTGCTGTGAGTGGGCTCCACCTTCTACTAACTCTCTGACCTTAGTCAGTCAGGAATGTCACCTGGCCTCCCTCTGAGGCTCGGTGTCGTCACTCATAAAATGGGGATAACAAAACCTGCCCTGCCAGAAACAAACAATTGTGATGTACGAGGAAAGACTTAGCAGGCTAAAAAGGTGCTGAGGGGAGAAAAAGTGTACCGTATGTCACTGTCTGTGACCTTGTAATGACATTCCATTGGCCTAGGAAGGGGACATTTAATGCCACAGAAGCAGAGGAGAGCAAGGGGTAGAAAGAAAATGGCCTTGGACACAGCAGAGGTAGAGGGTTCCGATCTATTTCGACTTCAAGTGTGGGATTAATTAGCTGTTCTCTGTTTGGCAGGCACCACAAAGAACGTCAGCAAGCCTCGTCTCCCTGCCTTTCATCTGCAGTACGAGGGAGCAGGCAGGTCAGAGGAAAACCCGCTGCTTCTGCACGGCGGTATCGATTCCCCGGAATTAAACGGTAATGCAGAGAGGCGGCATCAGCCTTCCTTCGACCTTGCACCAGGCAGGCTGCCGGGGATTACTGGAGAACCCAGAACTCAGGGTGGCCACGGGCGATGCACTTCAGAGGACACTCAGGCACAGACCTGTGAGGTCTGCGTCTTTCATACGTGGCAGGTCAGAGGTAGTGCTGGACCGAGAACGCCCTCCAGAGAGACTGTACCCTGCGTGTAGCTGTCTCTTCCGCACTCATCAGGACCCTACCAGAGCTGAAGATGCTAATGAGCTTTTGCTTTTAATGCCTGATCCTCTTTAAGGGGGAAGCATGCCTGTGAGTGTGTGTGTGTGTGTGTGTGTGTGTGTTAAAAATACATGCACCCAACATCACACATGCACATTCAATACATTGACAAACTGCTCATAGCGAGTGGGGGAGGTAGGAGTATGGGAGTGGGAGATAAAAATGAAAGGGAAGAAACACATATACACACACACACACACACACACACACACACACACACAACAAGAGATGGCCTTGCATAGACCAATGAGGATAATACGTCATAAACTAAGTGTAATTAATTCACCCTCCACACCTGACATCCAAGATAGGCAAAAAGAGGAAGGAGAACACCCTGCTAGCACTTAGAGCAGAAGACCCAGGGGAGAAATCGGTCCCTGCCATGGATGTGGGCAAGTCATATTCATTCATTTATTCATCCCTTCAATAGACATCTTTGCATGCCAGGCATTGTGGGCTGGGGGGAGGGGTGGGGGCGGGGGAGTAAGAGGAGGGCAAAGATGCAGGGCAGGCGTGGATGATTCTCGTCAGGGCACTCCCAGTACCACAGGCAGGTGAGTCCACAGAGGAGGACGACACGGGTGCTGGAGCCGAGCCGGCATAAGCTGCTCCCAGAACCACAAGAGAGGGGTACGAAGAGGGTTAGAGAAGACTTCCTCGGAGAGTGAGTGACATTTTGTAGGATTTAGCTAGGCAAGCAGTGAAGGCGATGCTTTCTGGCAGTGCTAAAAGAGCACAGCAACCCAGAAGTGAGAAGGTGTGGCACATTTGAGGGACGGAAAGAATTTCGATGGAGAAGGAGGATGAGGAATAAAGGCGGAATTGGCAAGAGGCCAGAATGAAAGTGTCAGCTCTGAGAAGCTGGGAGAGTAAGGCTTCCTCTCTGAGCTTCTGAGCTCAAAGCCTGGCAGGGGACACACACCGGAAAGCGTAAGAAAGCAATGAGCGCTGTGATATCGCTCTGAACACGTAGCAATGAAAACACAGGGAAGGAGGTCCTTAAACCTGCCCGGAGGGCAGGGGCGAGAGTGAGGGGAAGAGGACTGGAATGGACAGGATTTCAGAAAGAGAAATTATCTGCGCTGAACCGAAAAGGAGTTTAGGACCTCACTTGCACAGAGAGCATGGGAAGTGGGAAGGGCATCCCAAGCCAAAGAAAATGCAGGAGTGAAGCCCTCCCTACCAGTGTCTAAGCGGACGAGTCCACATAGCAGAACCCCAAACCCTTCGTGACTAATACAGTGCCCTGGTAAAACCCTCGGGTTTAACTGTATTTTTTAAAAGCTTATTCTGTTCATGCTCTGCCTCCGTGATGTGGATACAAACAACGCCATCTCCTCTTCACAATCGGCGTCCTCTTTGCCCACTTTGTGACTGCT
The DNA here is from genome assembly GCA_004027375.1 of Macroglossus sobrinus. Lineage (NCBI taxonomy): Eukaryota > Metazoa > Chordata > Mammalia > Chiroptera > Pteropodidae > Macroglossus > Macroglossus sobrinus. Next base: position 27,083 of record PVKZ01002961.1, read on the forward strand.
AAGCAGGGTACAAAATGATGACTCTCCTTTCCATTAGAGGAATGAAACATAAAAACGAAAAGCCTGCTTTAAGAGGGGGAAAAACCAACTCCCTCCGGGTCTGGCGCAAAATTAAATTTTATGAGTTACTCAGCGGCCAGCAAGGCATAGAACTAAGCCAGTATGACACCACCTTTCAAAGTAACCTAAGTTGACAACTAAACTTGGTCGGTGAGGGGGAGGAAAGGAGTTAACAGAGGCAGAAGTCGGTCCTTTCATCCTTTACCTGAGCCTGTCCCTTTCATATGCTAAGTGCAACTCAAGCAAGCTGGGTGAGGAAGTTTAACACTATCATTAAAAAAAAATCAACACCCAGGCAAAGGTGGACATCTCACCCTGAGTCATATGCCACCCAGGGTTACAATGAATAAGGTAATAACAGGAAAACAGCTTTCTCATGCCAGGCCTGCTATGCTGGGCTGTAATTACCCAAACAATGACAATCTATTGAAGACAAGCATTTTTCCCATCTCCAGAACACACAATGCCCCCCAAAAGGAAGCTTGGCATCCTGCACTATAATTGCTCAATTTCCAGGTGCGGTCCTGGCCCTAGGCGGTGGTTCTGGCAGGTAGACAGAATCTATGCTTGGGGTGGAGAGACAGGCTGTGCCATGGTGCCAACAAAGGGCCAGTAAAGAAATGGATGGCTATGCCTTTAACAGCAAAGAGTATCCTAACAACCGGAAGGAAAATTCACTCTGGGAGCCTTTTTAATTTTTCTTCCAAATTTCCAATTTCGTGAAGTTGGTGCCTATAGAAACTAAACATCCAATGGTCTAGATTTTCAAAGTCAGATCTTTGCACAGACCATGCCCCCCACAACCATATGAAAATAGCTTTATGTGTACAAATGTATGGGTTTGAAGATTTTGCCATGTTGTGGTTTATTGGAAGATGCTAGGTTTTATAGACTGGAAAGGGCTCTTCAATGAAGAATGTAAAGGACTGAAGATGAGCTCGACCATCTTCTATTTCTATTTCTAGGGAATACTAAAGATAAAAAAAAAATAGGTCACATTAGAGTAGTGGTTCTTTAAGTGGGGTTCCTGGACCAGCAGCATCCATATTACCGGGAACTTCTCAGGCCCCATCCTTCAAATTTAATGATCATAAACCTGTTTGAACTGCTCCTTCAAGTCACTCAGATTCAGGCTCAAGTTTAAGACCTTCTGCCCCTAGAGCTGTATTCCTCTACCCCAGTTGCCTGTTATATCACCTGGTAAACTTGTCATCGTGATGCCCCCACCAATCCCAGACCAACAAAATCAGAATACGTAGGACTGGAGCCTAGGTATGGCTGCTTTTAAAAAGCTCCTTGGATGATATAGTTGTGTAACCAGAGTTGAGAGCTACTATATATTAGGGCAAGAGAGACTTAGATTAGATACTTGGAACTTCTGTTTTTTAGCTCAAACTAATAGTAGCTACTGAATGAATTGCCTTCATCAAAGAAAAAGCTTTCAAGAAGAGGAGAGGTTTCTATCTTCACGAGCTGGAGAGGTTAGATGTGAAGCTCCAAAAACATCAGCATCTTGTGTCAAACGCAATGGTAATAACAGCATTTAATAACTCATCCAACAAAAGCAGTCACTCGCCCTGGGAAAGGGGTAGGCTAGTCCCCACAGTCCAATGTCATTACAAAAGTAGAGAACTCAGAGGCAGTAAAGAGTGACACCATACCATCCCACCGACCTCAAGTCCGGATCCCACAATCCCCCAAAGGGAACTCAGAGCCTCTCACTCACTTCTCAGCTTCAGAGTGTAAAATACACAAGTAGCCAGGGAGTGTGAGGCAGAAGCCCCTTCTCAGCAGTGGTTGTTGTTACCCAATGTGCAAATGATGGCAACCTGTCAGGACAGAATTCTAGGGGGCCACTCCCATGGGATGGGGGTACTGTTGTTTAACAAATGAACTGTGAACTGGGGCCATTCTTCCACTCAAATCAGGAAATGGGCAATTAGCCCATTACAGGCGTGTTCCTCAAACTAAGGTCCAAGGATCCAAGATCCATAATTTCAAAGATCCAGGGTTTTTCCCCTATGAAAAGGATCTGAGCATTACAAAACGTAAGGAACATTGTAAATTCTTTTCCACAGGAAGAGGCGACATTCTTTAGGATGTTTATGATGTCCCAACTGTCAGTGAGATTGCCAAAGGAAAGTGAGTTAAATCAAGAACACTTCCTGTCCGTTCCCAAGTCTTAACAATTTTAAGTCCACATACAACTGTCACCTCTCAGTCTTTACCGTTATCACCACTCGCCTCCCTGACTGTCTCCTGCAGACCCTGCCTATGGGAAGCCCTCCACCTACTCCCCTGAAACTTTCCTCATGGTCTCACTTCTGCATAATCTCTGAATGGTGTTTGCCAAATAAACATGTGCTTCTCTGCCACAGCTGCTGCTTGCCACCATTCCACTCCCCACCCTATGTCCAGAGCCTAGGCCTGAGCAATCTGCTCACCCAGAATTAGTCTTAAGCATTTTCACCAACACAGGAGATAACTGGAGAAACAAAACCGAAGTAAATCAGCTAAGAAAGCAAATAAGAGGGTTTCTTCTTGGCCATGTAGGCATAGGAAACTCCCCCCATGCCCCTGCAAACCAGGCTCTAGTACAGATCGAGTCATCTACGAAGTCTGCAACATGGCTTACCCACACCATGAGAAGGACTGTCCAACAAGGAATAAGCCAACACAATGCTACATGCTTAACTCCAGTCCCTGAACCATCTTTCACAGCCATGGGGGTTAGTCACTGGAAAGACAGGCCCCCAGAGGAAGCCACTGACTTTTATCTTTAGACTTCGACTACTATTCATCAGCATCAATATTTCAGAGCTTAATCAGCTCAGCCCTCGTCTGCGTCCAGGACAGCTACATCATCATGAGGACTCACCGCATCCTGACAGCTGAGCACCTCCAAGATGCTGTTGAGTAATTCAATGCAGTATTTCTTCTCCTGGACCTGGTGCTGCATCTCGTCCTTCTGCTCCAGCAGCTCCTTCAGTTCCTTGGTGATGACAGGAAGCAGGATGTCCCGGCATTCTGGAATGAAAGGAGTTCAAAGGCATTTGAGCTTCCTCATTTTTCAGTTTCTTTATTATTTTTAGATGCCTTTTCATTAAATCAATAATTCATGAATGTATTCTCCATGTAAAAATTTAAATATGAAAGATTAGGTTAAGAGTTCCATAGAACATCATTCAAAATTCTGCTTCCTCCCCCAACCCCTACTATACAGAGGCAACTCGTTATTTTATTCTATACATATAAATACACATATAAAAGTGTAGATATGTCTATAAACATAAAAATGTACCAGTATAAAATATGTAGTATCATTCTGATTTGGCCTTTCATTTAAGCAAGGCATATTATACTGTGATGATAAATCTTCGAAATCTTTTTATATATTTTACGTATGTATGCATCAGTATAGAACAACATTTTGTTTTTGTTTCTTTTTTTATAAAAGGAATTATATTGTATGTATTGTTCTGTACCTGCATTTTTTTTCACTTACCTGTACTTATTAGAGCACTATCTATGCTGTTACATACAGGAATCGTCTTCATTGCATTTACTGGTTTACAGTATTTTCTACGACGGCAGTATTTGTTTATTTAGTCAGACCTCTACTGATGGACATACTTCACTGGCATGAATAGTACAAAAGTGAACAACCTTCCACTTGCATCTTTGTGCACAACGGCTTTCATTTTGAATAAATTTTGCTTTCATTTTAAATAAAATCTTGACATGGCTGTCTCGGGATACTTCTGAAAAGTTCTGAAATCCTACACAGCTTTGTTTATATACTTTTCTTGAAAATGGCAAACGCTGAGATACCAAAAACAAATCCGAAAGTTTTTTCGAGCCATCCCCACCCAGATGCTTTCTGAGCTGAGGTGAATCAGATCTTCCAGGGTTTCATTTTAATTCAATACCCCAAATAGGTACCGAACATCTTTGATGTGGGAGACGCTGTATTTCTGAAAGAACAGAGATAAGACATGGTTCTCACCCATGAGGTGCTTAAAATCTGACAGAAGTGATTAGCAGCAAAAACAAAGGGCAATGGCAGAAGACGGAATAAGATAAAGGTGTCAAGAAGGAGAGGACCTCTCCTGTCCTGTCAGCCCAGCATCAACACCTCCTCCTGACACAGCACCGTGGTTTCACTCTGGGGAGCCACTCTGCCATGGGATAGAATCCTGGGGATACTCTGTACTAAGGCTCGCTGTCCTGCTTTGGACAAAGGCTGGACACCTGACCCTATGTAAGAAAACCCTTGGAATCTGAATTTTGAGGAAACTTTAATAACAGTAATTGCTGACATGGCTAACATACTGAGAGTTTACAATGTGTTAGGCACTGCTTTAAGTGTCATGCATGAATTACGTCAGTATCTTCCCAGAAAGCTGACACTGTTATCTCTCCATTTCACTGATGAGGAAACAGAGGGACTTGGCCAAGAGTACACACTAGTAGTGGTAGATCCAGTCTGACTGCAGAGCCCGTGCCCCTAACCACTAGAGGAAGAGTATAGTCCTGCTCGGAGCTTGGCTGTCTACACAGATGTGCCCTGAGGAAGCCGCCCTGGGGGCCTGCTGATTCCTCTTTTGGGGCTATTCTGGGTCTCTCCTCTCTGTCTGGTTCCCCAGCTTTTCCTGATTCTATGACCTACTCCCTATCTTCCAAAAAAAAAAATGTGTTTCCTTAAATGTGCCAGTGTAGGTTTCTGTTGCTCACAACCAAAGAATTCCAACTGGTAGAGTCATAAAACGCCTTGAGGGCTTCAGCGGGGAGAAATGACCTCTGGTTGGAAGGTTCACGGAAGACTTTACAGGCTCTGACAGAACCCTGCCCCTTCTTTCAGAGCACCAATCTTAGTTTGTAATTCGATTCTAATTAGTGTAATAAATTAGTGTCCATTCATCCAACCAAAATGTAAGCTCCCTGAAAGCTGTACTAACTTCCAAACCAAACACAATCCCTGGATCACAGCAGCAATTCAGTCATCTTGGTTGAATGAATGGAAGCGGTGTCATTGGAGATGGTCACTGATGAGTAGATAATAATGCCACAGAAAGAGCAGGGATTTAGAGAACAGAGAGTGACTTAGGTCACATAGATCTAGGGAGATAGAACAGTCTCTTGGAAGATAGAATAATGGGGAATAGCGCTTAAAAGGAAAGTTCTTAAATGCAGTGGGAGACGTTAAGTTATATGGATACAGAAAACCATAGGCAAAAAATTTTTTTGATTCGGCTTTGCTTAAATTATAGATGAAATCATAGGCCACAGGTACTGACCTTTTCCCCCAGATTCATATCTTTGTAATGAAATCTAAGTACTTAATTTGCACTCAAGAAATTGTTGGCCTACGGACTTTTGAGAGTATAAGTTACTGAGTTAGCCATTACCCACTGTTTGACTTAAATGTTATGGTAATTGGTAAGCAAATATTATTCATATCTTGTCACCAAAAAATTGACAAATATTAGTCTATATCTTGTCACCATAAAGTCGAAGTTTTGTCCAGATCTATCTATTTAAAAAGGTAAAGAAATTTCCTATAATATTCATTCTGGAGTATGTTTTAAAAGTTATCCTCTAAAGGGTGTTAACTTGTAACACTAAAATGTTTTGTTTGTTAAAGGAAATTTATGTGTTAGAACGCTTGCTGTAGAAAAACTAAGTGAATTCATTTAACTTTGTAACCTCTTTGTCACTGGGAGATGAATGACCTCACCAGTTTCATGAAACTGAACTTTCCAATGCTGCCTTCACTGATGTTGTCATAATTAAACCCAACCAGAAAATAAGAATTGTGCTCTCTCTTATTAAGTTAGATGAGTATTGTAAAGTCTTCCTCTCAGAAAGTTAAATTTGCAAGTAAAATAAAGCAATCCTAACAAAGGAAATTTTAAAAATCCTATTCTTCTACAGTTCTCTGGGCAAAAGGGAGTCATTCAGAGATGTGTTTTAAGGAGATTCCTGTCATTGCAGTGAATAGTTTAGCTGGAGGAGAAAAAGGCCCGCAGGCAGAGACCAGAGAATAGGCCCTTGTAGTGTGGTCCAGGGGTGACAGTGAAAGTAAAAGTGCTGGGTTCTACCCTCCAGATTCCCAGCTTCTGATACAGTCCTGTCTCCTGCTGAAGCTAAAGATTTGCTAAGACCTTTAAGGAAAGTAGTAAGAAACAGATCAAGAGCAATCAATTGTTTTGAGTTTAAAGTATAAGACATTTTAAAGTCTAAAACAGCCTTTTGTGACTCAAAATTAAAGCTCGTTTAAAACTCCATCTTTAAAAATGGATTAGTAGGACCTAGAGGAAAGAGATATATAAAGGTAGATAAAGAGTTAATCTATACAGGTAGTTAACTCATTCATTCACTTAGTCAGTTCGTCTACCCCATTTATTGAAGGCTACCTAACTGCCAGTCACCATTCTGGGACAGGAGAGAATGGCCAAGGGGTACCTGCCCATCACAGACGCAGAGCCAACAGAGATATGAATCAGACTAGGTAGATGAGGAAAAAACCTAGTGCCTTTACCTCTTGGGCAACGTGTTAGGACTGGCCGTAGAAACAGAGCTGTGGAATAATTAAGCTCAGATTTTTCCCTAAAAGTTCATTCTCTTAGTATTCTCGTTGAAATACCTCAGTTAGATTCCTTTACAAAGATATGAATCCAAGGGAAAAGGCCAGTTGAGAGATTTTAGATATGAATAAAGATATCCTTGGGAAATCAGTAGCCTTTCAATTCTACATAAAATTGAGCTAAATTAGTAAATTCTCATGGAAAGGTCTGATAGTGAGCTCTCCATCCCTATAAGTATTTAAGCGATAGGTAGGCTGCCTATGGATAGGGATGATAAGGAGGTATTCAAATTATTGGATGAAGGATTGAAAAGAATGATTGTTAAGTCCTATTAGAAATTCTGTAAGTCTATAAAATAAAGGTTCAGAGGAAGTGGCAGGAAGAAGGATACATTTGCTGAGAGGAAAGACAGTGGGCATGTTTACACTGTCTACAAACCACTGTGGCTGTGGGAGCCGTGGACCAGGCCCCACGGAAGCAGTGGTTTATCAATCTGAAAGTCATCTGCTTTGCAGATTATCAAAACCAGCATTCCCACAAGACAAAGCCTCTTGGTGCTGAGAGTCAGCAAGATTCTAGCTGAAGAAGCCATCAATAATGTGGCCTGATTTTCAGAAAGCACTTTTGTCTTCTTGTTAACTATAATTTCTCAGAAACGACTGGCTCCTCTGTTTTGAGATGAAATAATTTTTCTTGTTTGTAATTGGAACTGTAAAATTATATTAGTCTGTAAAGCTTCAGGAAGCAGCATCTCTAAATTGTGGCTTGATTGTTAAGCAAACACAAATGATTTAAAAGATAAATATTGCAGAGCCTTAGATCAATCTTCATAGGCTGGAGGCAGTGAGTATTAGAGACCTGCACGCCCAGCCTGGGGACCGGATGCCCGACAAGGGCTGGGAGATCTGCCATCCAGTGACAAGTCCAAATTGTAATTCAGACCAGGCACTTAGGAACCCGCAGAGCTACTCAACACTGTATTTTCACAGAAAAGGATTTTCTTTGTCAAAGTGACTGCAGAGAGGAAAATGCAGTGTTTCTGATCTCTGGATTCTTCCTCCTTCCAGAAAGTCTTGTCCCATGGCAGAAGGAGCTACTACCTGAATGCATAGCTCTGCTGAAGTGTGATATGCTTCTGCAATCATTTCAAGGCTCAGGGACACAGAAGTAAGATGGTCCCTTTCCTCTCCCCTTCCTCCTCAATATCAACTCCACAGAAGGAATAAAATGGAGATCCTGTGTCTACTTTGGAAAGCCAGCTGGAGGTGTATCAGGCTAGAAATACATCTGGAAGGGAAACTCTCCTGAGAACCACATCTGAACTCATCTTCCCCAAGGTCAGCTCCTCTGCTCACTCGCTCGCAGGGTGAAGACATCCCCATCACATAGGAAACCAGCAAACTCGACTCCTCCTCTCTCTCTCCCCCCAATGCCCGCCATACCATGAAGTCATATACGGCCCTACCCCTAAGCCAACCTCCTCCATCTTCTGCACCAGGTCTCCCAAGGTGACCCTTCCCCGCAATTTCCAGTCTCAGAAATAAGACTTTCTCAAAACTCAAACCTGACCACAGGACTTTCCTCCTTGAAGTTCTTCAGGGTGAGTTTGCTATACTCTTTGACCTATCCTAAGGCCCCCTGTCACCAAGCCCTTCTGCCTCCCTACTCTCCACCTCCCACACCATCCCAGCTATAGTCTCTCCTCCTTCTGAGCTTTTGCACATGGTTTTCTTTGCCCATAATGCTCTCATCCCACCCATCTCCACATCTCCACCTGACTAATTCCTTCTTCTGTCTAGGTCTTAACTTAGATGCCAAATCCCCCAGGACAATATTCCCGACATCCCAACTCTGATTTGAGTGACCTGTTCTGGGGGCCTGCAGCACCTAAACTAACTTCTGTCTTACCATTTGTCCCTCTCTATGGTCATCGTCTATGTAACAGGGCAACCAGTAAGATTCTTGTCATCAACCCAGAAATGAAGCTGAGGTCCAAAGCTGAAAACAAAGGGGATAATCGCCCTGCATTCCAAACTCAGATTGTTTCCAGAAGTTAGGGCATACCATCATCCCTCATGGTGTTTTGAAAGGTGCTGGTTCAGGACCAGCCCTATACCAGTCTGCACACACACCATCCTAGAACTAAGGAAAGGCTGGCAGAGGCTTCTGCACATAATGCAATGTCTATACAGAGAAGCCATCACCCCTTCTTCTCTGAAGCATTCCAAGCAGAGGAAATGGCATGCAAAGGCCCTGGGGTGGAATTTTGCTTAACTTGTCAAAGGAATCATGTGGAGATGAGTGTGGCTGTATACTCATAAAATATACAAAGATGAGACTGGCACCTTATATCCTTGCTAGGAAAATCTTTGCCACTCTACAGTCCCAGGTACATCCTGGTTCCACCAACAGAATAAAGAGACCTAAGAACATTCTGGAGCCCCACTCTTTCCACGGGGAGGCAGGTTAAACACAAGCAACATGTCTGTGCCAGGGGCTCAGCCACATCTTCAGTGTGGTTACCCCCTCTCTGAGCCTGCCTGGGGCAGCCCTCACTCGGAATTTCACTCCACTCATAGCCAGCCCTTATTCTGTCACCAGCTTGGGTTAATCGACTCTTCAATCCTGTTCGATTTCTCATAGGCTTTAAGTGAAACTCATTCTGCTTTGGCCAAGTTCCTATTGACTGAAAGGTGAATTCAGCTCAGTCCAACCATCTTGGGGGTTGTTGAGAATCACCCCACCGTTGGCCCAGGCCTTTTAGCAAACAGGGGAAACCCCTAATTGAAACCTCAGAGCTAAGCAGTGCAAGCCCCGCTCCGCTCAGCTGCTTTTCTCCCATTCGGTTTAGGGAGCATTTGCAGATGTCAGAGGCCTCTTGGTTCGATCCGCTAGACACACAGGAGGACCTGCACAGACACCACTCCAGCCTGACAGGTAGCGATTTGTTCCCACCACCTCCTCCCTCCAGCCAGTGTGTCACAGAGAAAAGTCATTCCATCACTAGGAAACCAACAACTATCCACAAACTTCATATCCTAGATTAGGTCACAAGCCTTTTTTACAACGCTGCCTTCCTCAGCGGCTCCTCATGGCCCACCCTCCCACCTCCCCGGAAACAAGCCTCATTACAACATCCAGAATCCTCCCTCACTCCGCTGCAGCCCGCCTCCGCCACGATGCACATCTTCACTCTGTGACCCGGACGGCCAAACTGTATCTCGGCGGCTGAACAAACAGAGCCTACTGAGAGTTTCTGGAAGCCAGCAACTGGTAAAATTCTCTTCGGGTTTATAGAGGGGTGAAAATAGAGTTAGGAAGTAAAACCTTATGGAATAAACATACTTCCGAAACTTTACTCTAGATATGCACTTAAAGTCCAAACCAAGCTACTGGTTTCATCTTATATCCTTTATATTGACATCAAACATACTATAGTATGAACACTATAAACGAATGCCCTATAATAAGTTGGTGTTTGCCATTCAGAAGCATAGTGACAGCAGAAAGGATAAACTGATATGTAAATGCTGGAATATTTTTAAGGGAATGTGAATATGTTTGTGTCCAAAAAAAAAGTCACATTGATTATCAATATAAATGGTAAGCTCTGATAGTCTATTTGTGATATATTTATATCAGTGAATACTTACTGTAACAAGCATCATTCTCATGGGTAGTATACACCAGTGGGGTATCAGAAATAATTTCAGAAGATAGTAATTGCTTCAAGCGGATTCTCCAGAAGCAAGTTCTAAGACAAGGTTTGGGTGAAGGTGACTTACTTAGCATTATGGAAGTATTCCAGAAATCACTGGAAGGGGCATGAAGAGAAGGAGGCCAAGCAGGGTACGAAAGCATAGCGGGAATCTCTGGAGACGGTGTGGGTCACAGGGCCAAGCAGCTGAGTGTTTAGATGCTGGGGACAGACAGCCTCAGGAACTGTGGGTTCCCTCAGTGCACAGGCGAGGCAGGCCCTGGCAGCCTGAGGGTAGCCCCAGGAGGCCGCAGTTGGCTGCTGGGAGAGAAAGTCTTCCTGGAGCTATGCACGCAAATGATCATGGATCCCAGAAGACATGGGGAGAGCCCTGGGAGCTGATGCTGCAATGACGAATACTGACAGCCAACTGCAAGACAATGAATGGAGTAACACGAGAAACAGAGTCTGCAGTGGGCAGGGAAGACTGCTCCACGTGGGCAGTCAGGAAGGTCTCTCTGGGATGAAGACATCTGAGCTGAGACCTGAGGGTGAGAAGGAAACAACCTATAAGGATCTCAGGGACAAGTATTCCAAGCAGAGGAAATGGCATGCAAAGGCCCTGGGGTAGAAGTTTGCTTGACATGTTGAAGGAATCATGTGGAGATGAGTGTGGCTGGATTATAGGAAACACAGAGCATAATATGAGATGACAAACTTGGAGAGCTTGGCTGGGGCCAGGTCTCATCAGGCCTCATGGTAAGGAGTTTGATTACCATGTGGAAATAAATGTTTTTTTTTCTCTCTCTGTATTTTTAATAAGGGGTGTGGGGAGCAGGGTGGGGAGCTAGAAAGGGAGGCAGGAAGAACACTAAGGAGACTTTCACTAGAGGGGAAAAGAGGTCTTATATTAAACCTTCACTATGGCATTCTCTCTATGAGAAGTATGTCATTACACCTATTTTCTGGATGAGGAAACTGAAGCTCAGAGGGATTCAGTAACTTCTCTATGATCCCACAGCTAGCATGTGGCACAGCTGGAATTTCGACTCAGGAAATGCGATTCCAGAGCCCGTGGTCACCTCTACTAAGCTATCTCGCCTCTTTACTGTGACAGTGAAGGGGAGAGGAGATAAGAACTTCATCAGTTTGTAGCGAGAGAGAGACAGACATGGGCAGGCTTGGGATACGGTTTGGAGGCAGAGCAGACACGTCTCGCTGATGATTTAGATGTGCTGTATAGATGTGCAAGCATATTCATTTTGAACATCTGAGTGAGAGAGTAAAAGATTCATTTTCCGGTTTATCAAATGAGGATCTAATCAGGGAGACCATTTCATTGTCTCAACTAGCAAGTAATGAAAGACTTTCATCAACATTTCTCCAATGGTATGAAGTGGCTTCAGAGGTGGCCGATCACGATGCCTTCTGAAAGCTATTAGGGCAGAACTGGTGTGTCTGACAGGTGTATGGACCCCTTCGCACATCCCGAGATCGTTCATACTTGCCATTGATGACCAGCCTGCTCCCTGCCAACTCACTCATTAAACCACAATCCAGCTCTGTAGAAAGTGCTTTTAGGAGAATAAAGGTGCAGCTATGGCCAATTGAGTCATGACTTAAAATCTGATTTGTCCTAATGCTTAGGAGGATCACATGTGTGATGCCACACCCGATTAGTGTAGGTCGGCCTGTTAGAAGCTGTCTCCCCGACCTCCGACCTCCGCATCCTGGCAAATGGAAGGAGAAGTAGATGAGAAACCTTGGGGCTGAAGCAGGTAGCCTCTACACTGGGTCAGCTGGGCACTCTTTAAAAGAAGATTCTCAGCAAAGCAATGTGCTCTATTTTAAATTCAAGCAAGAGAAGAAATGAGTCGAGGTAGCTTTTTCACTGCAAAGAGATGTGTCTTCTATCCCTTGACCCTATGTGGTTCCAATTCAGTGACATCTGGAATCCAAGTCAATTTATAAGCACTTAAGACGCCTTCACCCCTCCGGGGCTTATCTTCGCTGCCCTGTGCCTCTCTTCTGCATCATACTTCGCAGAAACCCTAATCCCTTCACCCTAACCCCTGTCCCCTCTGGAGACTCGCACGGTCACCGGGCTCCCTGAATTTCAATCTTCACTTAAGCAGGAATGTTCCACCTCTAAGTTTTTCTGAGTCAGTCTGTGGTCACATACATAAATGAGTTTTCTGGGTCAATAGGAGTCATTATAACAGATATATTCTAATAAAGGACTGGAACCGTTTGTCTAGCTACTATGAATGAGAGTAAGTAAGAGAGTGAAATGCTGAATATGAGAAATATGTAACATATGTGGAATCCCTACTGGGTTCCAGGCACCATGCTGGAAACTTATGTAATCCTCATCAACGTCCATTCTGAAAATTGTATTACCTTCACTTTAGAGATGAGAAAACAGGAGCTCTAAGAACTTATGCAGGGCCACAGTGTGACCTAGTTAGCAAGTGACCATGACAGAGGCAAGAGTCCCACACAGAACTGTCAGACTCCAGTGCCCACACTATTCCAACTTCGCTCACAGGCTCCTGAATGCAGACAATTATTCCTAACTTCTGTACACTGCAGGTTTGAGGCAGCTACCCTTTGAATTCGTCAGCTCCCTTAAGCTGGCCTTAAACAGAAAATTCAAGACTCTGGTTGGCTGGTTTGTTAAATGGTTGGCTGTTTTGAATTCTTTCAGTAAAGGTTACAGGCCCTGGGGAATAAAAAACAAACACATACACGTAAAAAAAAATCTCGATCCTGGAATCCTCGAACTGAACAATAATGAGCATTTATCAGTTCAGTGATTTAATCTTCAATCCAGTTAACCTCTTCTTTTATTTTTTTTTTAATTCAACCAAAATTTTATTCAGCTGCAATTGGGTGACCTTACTCATCTCATTGCAGCAATCATGATCTTCCAACTTTTCGCTACCTTCTCCTCAGAAGACACTGAGCACCTGCGGTGAGAGATCTAATTTCAATCAAGTCATGTCTCCTGTGGTTCCAGGCACAACACCTGTCGCACAGTAGAATCGTAATAAGTGTTAGATGAATTAATGTTTGCTGATTTCAGAGAGGGAGCCCCTGTCTGCCTACATGATGGCGACTCTCAGAATGAGAACCCTATTTAGTGTTATTTTAAAATTCATTCTTCTGTGCTGTCCTTGAAGAAAACCAGGTGCCAGTTGCAGGGGGCTGGACGGTAGGTGTTTGAGAACCGTATGTGTGTCTCTTCACCTCACTAATCCTCTGGCCCAGTCTTTCTTGCAATACTTTCCTGTTCTTGGCCTTGCCCTACCCAGAGACGGGTATAAAGAAGTGGCAAGAACTCTGGATTGAGAGACTGGAGACCTAGGTTTGAATCTAGCTTTCCTACTGCCAGTTTGTATAACCTTGGATAAGTCATTTTACCTCCCTTCCTCCAAAAATGAGGATTAAAATACCAGTTTCATAAGAGTACCCAAATAAAACACACATATTCAACTGTGGTTATTACATGTAAAGAGGCATGAGAATCTGTGCTAGCTCTAAGAAGTTTTTGAGTGTAAAACAGAACATTTTGAAACTTCAGTTTCCTTCAACTATAGTTGACACATACACTTGACATAACAGCTGGCCCAGGCATGCTGGGATGAAATGGACTTGAAGCTATTATCTGCATCATTCAAACGAAGTGCACTTTGTCTGAACCAAACTCAAAGAACTGAGTTTCCAGAGGTGGGTATAAATTAAAATAATTGTGATATGTGCCTTGGATTTTCATGTTCCCTTTTGTATATCAATGGACTGAAGGAGAACTCAGACAAGTATTCTCTGAACATTCTTTTACATTTCTGTTCGCAACTTAGAATAATAATGACACTTAGCAGCAACCCTCAAGCCGCACATGAACAATCTTGCACGGCTGCCATGACAAAACTTACAAATACTAAAAAAAAAACAAAAAAACAAAAAAACAAAAAACAAAACCAACAATAAACCAACGGCGATGTTCTGGATCAATATGAGCAGCCAGTATTCAATTTTTAGGTAAATTGCACATTCAAAGCCTCTTGTTTACATTTTAAAAATAACAGAGGGGCCCTTCATTTCAGTGAATTAAATGAGAAAATTCTCCTGGATTCAAGTCTCAGCAAAATAGAACGGTTGTGTAATTGTCTCTGATCATCATCTGATTCTTCCTTTCCCTCACCTCCTCTGTATCAGCTCCAAAGGAGAGGAGGCTGAGTCCTTTTCAATTACAGCCTCACACATTCAAAATCCAGTGTTGTTCAGTACAAAAGGAAAATAGAGAAGTATAATATATTTCAAACAAGTTAAAGAACTGGAAACAAACTTCAAAGAGGAAGGGAAAAAAACACTGCCATTTTTCCCCTTTAAATAAATGGGGAGATTTGGTCCTTCTGGCTTGGTTTTCTTTTCTAAAAGGACTCGGCTACAACAGTGGAGAATGAAGACAGCCCTGTTGGGCACGGGCTTTGGACGGCTTCATTTCTCCATCCATGCAGCAGAGCCAACAGAGCCCTGCCCTGGAAGGCTCAAAGCAAAGAATGATTTAAGGAATGAATCAAACACATAGACCCAGTATTTAAATGAAAAGATCTAAGAGATTCTGTTTGGACTCCAAAGCTAATAAAGAGGAAACGGGAAAGTTGTGAGAAGGGAGGAAATAAAGAGAATAAATATCAGTCCACAGCATGTAATGAGCTTTCTTACAAAGAGAGGACGATATATGGTCCTTGCCCTTGGGTAGTCCAAGTATAATGAAGAAAAAAAACAGTCAACTGATGGGAACAGAATAAAAAATACAGACAATGAAACATACTGCATTTGCAAATATGTCTGGTCCCTGATGATTAATCTCAAATTGCACTTTTATGAAACAGATGTTAATATTTTATTTGGGGCATAATGTATTGATATGTTTGCTATCAGTTATATTTATTTTTTCACACACTATCCTAATCCGAATAAAAAAAAGAGGAAGAAAGAACATGACATGCCAATGTAAAAGTTAACGTAAGAGTTCTAATTGCCCATAAAATAAGGCTCCTTCCTCGCTTGCCCAACAGACTGTCAGGGCCATAGAGGAAATCATCAGGCTCTCTAGTTTGCTGATCGTTACGTAGCAGGGAACCAATTCCTTTAGAGAAACAACTTTCACAAGCACAAAATTTAAAAACATAGCTTTTACAAGCACAAAATTAAAAAATTTTTCATATTGAGTTTTAATGGTAATGTTCCACATTAAGTTTAGCAGTGATTAGCTGCTTTTGACATCAAATTGTGGAATTTTAGCTCTGAAAAGGACGTGAAAAAAAATGAATGATTTTGACTCACTTGACTATGCTATTCAGTGATCTTATAAAACAGGAAAACCATGAGTGGAGGCAGGCTCATGACTGCGTGCTTATCCTTACACAACACCTGCATTTATGTTTCATGCGAACAAATATTTATTGGGTGCTTAGCAAATGTCAAGCATCATATATGGCACAGGGGTGTCTAGAACCAGAATGTAGGTGGTAAAGATACAGAGATGAGACCAGATGTAAGCCATATATCAGAAAAAGTCAAAGGCTTTAGCGCTTGCTTAAAAGTGAAAAATGAGGCATAAGAAGATGTGAGGGCTGGCTCCAAATGACTGGCAGAAAAATAATGAGAGAGGAGAAGGTTTTCATGAATGCAATGAATAAAATTTTGGAAATGTTGAGTTTGACATTGAGACAGAGATGTTAAAAGGACAGCTGGCTAAATGTGTCTGAAAATGATCTAGTACAAAAGGGTAAGCGTGAGTTCAACTATACGAAAGACACATTAAACATGGACGCTTCCACAAAGAATTTGTAATGGGCAATTACAGGGTGTTTAGCAGAGTAAGTGGCTTATTAAAGTTTCTGTGGTGATGATCATGAAGACCATGAGAAGTGAAAAGAAGGGGAAGGAAAAGGAAGGGGAAGAAGACACAGAAGACAAAGAGGAGGAGAAAGCAAAGATGGGCAAGGAAAAGCAGCAGTGGCTGGGTGTGAATGGGGCTGAATCCGGGAATCCAGAACAAGGGAGCTAACAGGCTTGGAAATGTGAGGAATTTTTACTTGGAATTTTCAGATCCTCACAAGGACCAGGGTTAGACAGAGTCCCAAGGTGATTAAACAGCTGGAACTGCCCAGGTGATCTAACTAATAAGTTTGTCCACATTGTCACTTTACCAAGTCGTGCCGGTTGTGTGGAAGCTGGAAGGAAGGGTTTTCCAGAAACAACCGTCAAGGTACAACCTACAATGCACCTGACTCTAGAACCTGAGATGGAACCGTGGGTAAAGTCTGGCATTTCCCTTCAAGGACTCTTGCTGGAGCACCATGCACAGCCTGCTGCCCAAGGCAAAGCAAAGCCATAAACGGGCCTGCGAAGAGGAAGAGCTGGGAAGAAATGTCAGCGTTAAGGAGGCTCCATTCCCTTCCTCTGATGCACTTAACAAGGACCAGGCCACAAGATAAGTGTGACAGCTTCAGCTGTGGAGTAGAGTGTGGATGTTAAAAGCAGGAATCTCAGTCGCTGTCCTTGTAACCTAGAGCAAGTGACTTAATCTCTATATCCTTGATTCTTCACCTGTAAAGTGAGATAACAAGAATGTCTCCCTTTGCAAGGTTGTGAAAATGAAATAATATACATAAAGCACTTTATCTGGCCCCCATGATAAGTATTATAAAAGTGTAAACTATTATCATTTAATTTTGAAAATATACATATGTAACTTTCTGGGCAATGGAAATATGCTATATCCTGACATGGGTGGTGGTTGCATGTAAAAATTCACTGAACTGTATACTTAAGATTTGTTCATTTTACTATATGTAAATTATACAAAAAAAATTAAAAATATATATTATTATCAGGTAGGTGTTATTATTTTACCTGTTCAATAGGTGTACACAGTAAGGCCTGAGGAGGTCAAATTGTACCAGGTGTCACCCTCAGGCATTCAGACTCCAGAGCCTATGCCCTTAAACACTGGGCTGATTCCTGTGCGAGCTGAAACTTGGTCCTCCACGGGACTTAAGACAGCAGTAACCCAAAGATGCTGTCCCCAACTCCATTTGGAGACTCTCCTACACAGAGAGAGAGCAGCCCTTCTCTCCTCTCTTCCATTTTTTCTACCATCTTCCACTCTCTTCTTATCTCAGCTTGGTTCTATTGTTTCATTAACTATTAAAACCCCAATCCCTGCCAAGCAACAACCGGGCTGAGGATGAAGTACCTACATCCCAGCAGGGAAACACCCAACAGAGGACTGACAGTGATTCAAGACTGAAAGATCCACGCCCCAAGCTTTCCAAATCCCCCAGTCATCAAAGGTATCCTGTTAGGAACTGAATTGTACCCACTCTCGACAAGGCAAAGAGAATCCACCTTTGTGGAAAAGTGAGTGATCATAATTTAAGGCATGCTATAGAAATTAATTTTGTAAGCCTCCTCCATTAGCAGTGTGTCTGAATTAACTTTGATGTGCAAGTTATCCTGTTAATCTTTGATACAAAAAAAGAATGTATCATCATTAACCTTCTTAGCTCTGACTTTAGCAATGCAATCTTTTTATTAGCTCTAATAGAAACAGCATTATTTCTCGGCATCTCAGTACTCTACCTATCTGTATGCAATTCCACCAGTCTCTGTAAAATCTCTACTGATTCAGAAGCCCATTTTTCAAACGTTTGACTCTAACTGTCCATAAGTCACCAGAAGCTGACTCCACCTTCCTCTCCCCCGCACAGATTCCTTTAAATAGGAATAAATTTTCCTCTGAAGGAGTGTTCCAGAAAAAGAAAAAAAAAAAGCCATAATGGCCAGTGGAAGGAAGTCTACAGCATGAGGAGACAGGAATGAGTCCGGTGTCATATTGATGAAATGTAAGCTCTGCCAGGCTAGCAGTACCTGGTCTTCGGAGCTCCAGGATCTTTGGGTAATTAAGTTATAGGTAAGCAGGAACTTTTGCTTCAGGGAGTAGGAAAACAAATTAAATAGTGTAGGAAGATTAGCTGTTAAAGATAATGGGAAAAACACCCAAATAGTATAACGTAGTGCATCTCTCTTTCCACGTATTCATCTGATATATGTAAATTATAGGAAGAAGAAAGTTACCTATACTGCCTTTTGATGAATAACTTTAATATTCTTAGTCCATTCATTGCATACATTCTAATCTTTAAAATGTGATAATAATGGGAAATGTTTGCTAAATTGCATTTTGCCACTTTTCTTCCATGCACAACTGATCACTGAATAGAAAGATAATCAGAAATTAAAGTACTTCTTAGAAGGGGAACAGAAAGCAAGAATGAAGTCTAAAATAGAATATTAAAATAGAGCATTAGTCCTCGGGAAATAAAACCAGTTTCTCTTCTCAATTAGTGCAACAGCATACAGTTTATAATTTAAAATGTACACACCAAAAAAAATCTACATAGGAAACTAAATTGGCTATCTTTTTAGCTTGTAGAAAAGCTCCTGATAATGAGGTTATCAATATTTCTGAGTTCATCTCTGGTAATATGAATAGTTTTTTTGTTCTCTTTTTAGATCTAATAATTGTTTTGCTTGCTGCCACATGTATCCTCAAAGGGCTTAGAGCACTGAAAGGGCTGAATAAAATATTTTTCAAGCTTCATTTAACCATTATTTTTGCCAATATGAAACCCATCATATACTCCTCATAATTTAGAGCCTGCACTATTATTTACTTAATATTTTTTTCATAAAGTAGACTCATTCCAATCTGCTTAAATTTATTTTAAAAGAAAAATATGCTACTTCAAATAGAAAACCTGTACCACTTGCCATAGATGGAAGGTGAGTGTATCTATACTATGGAAAAAAGAAGAAACACACATTAAATCCTAAGAGGAACATAAGTAAGCCTGAGGTCTGTTTCCTCTTTGTTATCAAAGGATATTAGTAGAGAAAGCTTAAAGACAAAGTAGCAAAGGTATATAACCTTTGACATAATCAGAAAGATTGAAAGGGAGTTGAAAGAAAATGAATGATCTTCTGCTTTTGTGATATAGTACTTTATGTGTGCATACCTAAAAATACTTTTCATGCCAAAGAAAATAATTTTGCATGTGGTGGTATATAGCCATGCTTCCAGAAACACAAGTTACAAAGAAATAGAAATTGAGGTATCTCTTTCCCATTTCTGAGACTAACTCATGGGGTGACCTCGGGCAGGTCACATCCACTCTTTGGACCAGTTCCCTTGGCTGTAAAAGGAGGAGGCTGGCTTAGGCAATCTTTCCAAGGATGTTATGCATGTCTATGTGTCTGTGTTTTGTGAGCCTTTAAATATGTTCTAGAACATCTCATCCTCTATAGTAGGTGGTCGTTAATTGCATTTGCCCTGTTATCTGAAAGTCTTACTGGGAGGAAATAGTAACGATTTGAAAAGATCAGCAACTTTGGGGCAAAAGAGACTTTTGTAGCTGTTGTGTTGAAAAAAATCAATAAAATCGACTGCAATCCAGGCACAACAGAAGCTGACTGTCCAGGATCTATGCCCGTGCATCTGTTGGCTATGGAAGCCAGTGGGCAAAGCACTGCCTTTAAATTACCCTTACAAACCACCTGATCACTTGCCT
Source organism: Macroglossus sobrinus (assembly GCA_004027375.1). Taxonomy (NCBI): domain Eukaryota; kingdom Metazoa; phylum Chordata; class Mammalia; order Chiroptera; family Pteropodidae; genus Macroglossus; species Macroglossus sobrinus. The sequence goes on from PVKZ01002961.1 coordinate 47,071, forward strand.
ATGTCAAGCAGTAGTTTATGCCAGGTGCGGAACAGAAGGTGCTGATTCAAACGATCGAGTCTTATCTCCCTCTTCCTCTGAGAAAAACAGACTGGGGCGGGGCAGGGTTGGGGTGGCAGGGCTGAGGTGGGGTGGCAGATCAGTAGTTAAAAATAAGCTAAGTAACTAAGCTGCTCATTTGCAAGATCTGGTGTAGTTAAGCAAATTTCTCTACTGATAAAAGTGACAACAACAAACTACAAAGTTTCTATGAGAAATTATTTTAAAAGTATTATTATAATTATGGTAGTATATATGTGTATCCTCTTTCCCACAGTTTTTTTTTCCTTTATCAATATTCTGAAAAAGTCAATTTAGGCAACGTTTTATTTTTAATGCTGTATATTGGTTCCATCTCTGAACTGATAATAATGAAAAAGAACATAATTATCAATAAATAATTTATTAAAATAATTATACTTATATTAATTTATGGCACTTTTTTTTTACCATCAGAGACCATGCTAAGCATTATTTCATTTAATATTCTCATTAACTCTATTATTATTCCCATCTTACAGATAAAAAAACTGAGAACCGAAGAAGTGACATGATTTTTCAAAGTCAGCGCTGAATATAACTCTGAGATTGTAAAACAAAATGATTAAACTCTTAGGGCCTCTCCAGAACTCAACAAATCTTTGGTAAAAAGATTATCTAAGACACTCTCTTCATACATTTGGGGCCAAAGTCAAGATCATGAGAAAAAAATACCAAAGTTTACCAAAATCTAGTATAATAAATTGAAAAAGCTGAATATTCACAGTTGTGAGGCTCTCTGGTGTTTCTTGCGTGTGTGTGTTTTTAAAATAATTTTTAGATGGTGTAAATAACAAGAAAAACTTGAAAATCATCTAGCTTTCTCCTCTGAAGTCCCAAGTACTTTGCTTATATTTCTACTATAGAACACTCATCTTATGTTTGAAAAAAGAGTACCTCGTTTTGCAAATGAAGGCAAGCTCCTTGAGAACTTCATCATATTTTCGTCAATTTTCTTATTTTCTAAATGGCTATTCAATGCTTCGTTTGTAGTAGAGCATTAATCGACATTTATGGAATTGCTCTAAATGTTGTCACTCTGTTACAGAGGTGGCCCCATTGAGCCTTTATAGAATTTGAAACAGCAGAGAGACAGTCAAAGACACAAGTCTGGAAGTGACAGCAAAGACTTAGACTGTAGATTAAGTCTGGGGTCTGTGAACATCGAGATGGCACTGAGCCACCAGTGGATGGACTCCTCTAGGCAAGAGTGGACAGAGCAAAACTAGAATACAGCTGACAACTGGATGGAGCCTGAAGCGGTTGTTGAATGAACTGAATTTGCTCCAAGGCAGTACCCCTCCTGTCTCTGTGCCTCTCCTTTATGACCCTCAGGCATGGAAAGTAGCACCTGGAGAGCTACAGCCATGCAGCAGTACATTGTGAGGATGTCCCCATTTCCCAGGACCCACCAGGAAATAGAAACTGAGGAGGGCTTTCCCCCCAGCTTGGCAGTAGAGGAGAAAAACGGGTAGCTGGTCAGATCTAGGCCTGGGGAGCAAAAAGCTGTAAGAAAGCTGGGCACAAGTGGGGAGCATAGATGTCAGAGCTGCTCCCTCTCCATGGAACAAGAGCAAGAAAGCCATGTCTCCGCTCCGCGCCACAAACCCCGGGGTCTATTGCTTGATGAACATGGCTGAGATCTCATGAACTAGGAAGCGGGAACAACGTATCTCATGCTCATAGAATTATTTTCTCGTTTTCCTTTGAACTACAGTATACTCTGCTGCTATGCCCAGACTGGCTCCAGCATCTATCACAATTTGCAACTCACTGCAGGCCCCTGAAGGACCACAGCTTTTCCTGAGAGGTAACTGGGACCTGCTTGCTTTGTCAGCGCGGGCCTGGAACAGACAGCAAAGCCCTGTAGTGAACCTCTTTGCTACTTAGACTGTATTTGATTTTTAAACCTGCAGCTGCCACCAGGGAGCCCAGAATCTCCATAAACCAAACCAAACCAAGCATCTCGCTGTGCACACAGGTTTTGGCAAATCTGGGACACTGGCAGGGGCAAGCCTGATGAAAAGCAATTTTTTGAGACCCACAGGTATATTTGCATGAAGAGAAAAACCCACCTGCAAGTGGGGCTCTGTCGTCCTGACTACGGTCCCCTCTCCGAGGGCTCAGAAGACCAGTGGAATCTAAGGAAACATAGACCCAGTCCCGACAAACCTCTCGATAACACACCATGGATTCAGCTATGGCCCATGTGGACAACACACCACCCAGGATACATCTGAACACGAGTCCTTCATGGTGTCTTTCATATCGGGGTGACACTAGTCCCCTCAAAACTCCAGAATAACAAACTACTTTTCAAGCAGTTTTAATTGTACTTGAAGTTGCTGCCTCTTTCTGTGCTGTTCTGGCAGTATAGACCCAGTGATTATCAGAGATGGTCAGGGTCTTAGAACTCCAACTCTCTGATGATGCACATGAGGAATGGAGCCCAGAGAGGTTAAGTGCTTTGTCCAAGGTCACACAGCTTATTAGTAGCTTTTCTGGTCTAGAGTTTAAATCTTCCAGCTCTTAGTAGGGTGTTTTCTCCAATAGACTATGTTATCTTCCTTTGATTAAGGCAATTAAGTATTCCTTTGTCCTTTAAACACTTATTGACACCTACTCAGTGCCAGGTATTCAGAATACGGAGAAAATACTCTTTATCTGAACTCAAGAAAGTGGTGTTGTGCAAATACAAAAAAAAAAAAAATTCTGAGAGAAGCACCAGAAGGAGAGTCTCCCCAGATCCAGACGGTGTGGATTCTCACTGCATTTGTCTGACTTACAATACACCAAATGTGAACTGAGGAACCCACTCTGTGGCCAGAAGCTGCCAGCATCAGAGGCCCCGAGGTACTATATTGGGCGCCAACTTATTTTAACTTATCATCATGAGAGGAGGAGTTGACAAGTTTCCCATCTGTTTTGGGGATCCTGCAAAGATTCCACTAGGGGATGGTGTGCTAGAATGACTTAACTAACACACATTAAACACACATACGCTTTTATGATTTGTGGGGGGTGATGCTTAAAATTTAAAAATCTATTCAGAGCTGACTGTCCCTTCTGAGTAACAACAGAACCAGTTGCAGTGAGAATAGAGTGGCAACCCTCAGCGGCAAACTGGGCTAAAGCTGGGCAGAAAAGAGCCAAATGCTTCTTAGCAATATAATGGCAGGGTCTGCTAATCCAAGAGGGATCCAGGCCAAAGCCACATTAGCAGGGAAATACAATTCTCCCAAATGAGATTAGACTGGACTGTGTCTGAGAAAAATAATGCTAACCTTGGCAAGGTGTGTCGACTTCTCAGGTGACCCAGAAACTAAATTGGTTGCCGCTCTCTCTGGGAGAGAAAATGACAGGGGATGAATCCGTACAGCCTATACTTTCTGTGGGGCCACCTCCATGCCACATCCTGGAACTGGAGGGGATGGGCAGAGGAGAGCCCTGCCTAGAATCCACTGATGCCTGCAGCAGGCTTCAGATCGGACGAGGGGCAAAGTGGAGTTTCTCCAAGATGGAAGTGAAGGTGGCAGATTTAAAGAAGGGGCTGGATGTGGAAGACGTGTCAGTGGGGTAAGAGACTTGGCAATGACAGAGACAGAGACAGGGAGTCAGAGGCAAAGGCAGAGACATGTTCGACCTGAGTGGCTGGAAGCTAGCAGGGCAGTGAGCACAGGGAGGGCTGGAATGTTCTCCACAAATGGCCCTAAGAAATTTCTCCACAGTCGGCTCACGTGGGGTTATTGCAGAAACAGTAATACCTGAGAGGCAGCAATGGCAGATGTCCCCCAGCTACTGTCCCACCATGGGCACAGACAATGGCTGAATCCCTTTGCCACCTCTCTAAGGCACTGACTTGCGCCCTTGAACCAGAAAGAAAGAGGACTCCACTACGACTGAGTCACACTCCCAGTGATAACAACTGGAGATTGAGCATCCTTTTCTTCCTCTTCTGCAAGATGGGTGGCGGGAGGGGCAAATCAGATCAGTCTGTTTGTGTGTGTTCCCTACATTTTACCGTTTTTATAATAGACTATTTTTAAAGCATTTTTAAGTTCACAGCAAAATTGAATAGGAACTGCAGACAGTTTCTATGGACCCCGACACCCCCACACGTACAGCCTCCCCACTATCAACATCCCTCATCAGAGCCACATCAGTTTTTCAGAGATTTCTTTAGACCTAGAATATTTGTTTAAGCTAAATTGGTTGTATAGAGATATAGAGAGAGAAGGGAGCGAGAAGGAAAGAAGGGGAGAGGGAGAGCGAGAGGAGGAGAGGCTAGAAGCAGGGACGTGGGCCGGCGTAATGTCCGTGCGAGGGTGAAGCCTCTTGGGAGGTTCTCTAAATTGTTGCGTTTGACCATCTCTGGGCAGCTGGCTGTTAATATCCGTTCTAGCTCAGACGTTTGATCTACCTACTGTGCTAAATTCTTTAATGCACACAGGCACATACAATCCTTCAGGTAACTGTCAAAATAAGCCACCAGCCAAGTAGAACAAGTGTTTATCAGTCTTGTTTACGTCACACAGAGCAGAGACATTAGGAGCTGCCCCCAAAGTCTAACAGGAGATTCCTTCTGGACGTTTTTGCCTCCAATTTTGGAGGGATTGAGTAAAAGAGAGAAGGGTGTAATGTGAACACAACCCTGAACTTCATCATCATCACAGTCGTTCAAAAACCTTGAATGCAGCCCATACACATGTATAAGCACATTGCCGTTACCACACTGACTGCTGGGATGTACAGATAATTTAGTATGGATGTCATGAGCCTGGGGTTGAATCTCAGCTTCCTGTCTAAGTCTCAACTTCAGCACCTTCAAAAAAGAAGCTAATAACAGCACCGGTAAGACAGGGCGGATGTGAGGCTCCATGGAAAGTGATGCACAGTTCTCAGCACACCTACGCCCATAAACCTGACGTAACCCCTAATCCAAGCCTTTCACTGAGACACAAGGAAAGTGAGACTCAGAGACCCCTTACTTCTCAGCTGGGACAAATGGAAAACTGCAGAGTTGAGAGTCTAGGTCTCCTGAGTTGCAGTTCCACATCCTGTTTACTATCAGATGATAACAAATAATAACGCTCATAATAGTTACTGATGATAATGAGCCTCCACTGAGGAACTCTTTTTGAGTACTAGACCCCACTATGCCCCTCACAGGCATTATCACATTTACTCCTCACAAAAAAAAAAAAAAAAAAAAAAACAATGGGTAAGCATCTATATTCCTCCACTTGACGGCTGAGGAATCAGATGCTCCTAGGAGTGAAGTGTCCCCATTAAGGCAGCAAAATCAGGACTTGGTCCAAGCCTTTGCTCTGAATGACTACCCTGCACCATGCCTACTTCAGAAATGGAATGTCTCACCTCAAATAATTTTACCCTCTTTAGCTGAAGCCATAATTAGAGCCTCATTTGCCTTTGGATAATTGCCTTTCCTCTTCTCTTCACTTTGGTGTCTGGTTCCACTTGGGCAGTCACTCCAGCCTGGAGGTTGTCACACTCAGCAAATCCACTTTGGCTGCCCAGGGCTAATGAGGGCTCTCAGTGTGGTTGCATTTAAGTACCTGGTCTTGCAGAGAATGTCTGCACACAGACACACCCCCTACCATCCTACCATCAAGGATGACAGTTCAGTTGTGAAAACACATCCTTTCCAAATTGGATCATGCCACTCCAACTCCATATGAAAGGACCATGTGGTCTGCTTTATGCTGTGTCTACCACATAAGGAGAAAGCAAAATCCTGTGTGTGTGTGTGTGTGTGTGTGTGTGTGTGTGTGTGTGTGTAAAGGGGAGAGAGCAGGAAGAGTTGAAATCCTGGGCAAGCACTGAAAAAAGCTGGGTGAGATTCATGCCCAACAGCAAAGAAATAATGAGCAAAGAAGACAATGATTTATTTTTAAGACCATGAATTCCAGTAAGTTTTTTTTTATCATAAAATTAGGTGAATTTGAATTTCTCTAAATGAGAAAATAGTAAAATTGGTTATAGCCCATCTATACAACAGAATCCCATGAAATCCTTAAAAAATAGCTTGGAAAAGTTTTCTCAAAAAATTTAGATAAAAGCAGAGTACAAACTTGGTAAATCATTATGACAATTATATAAAATATGTATGGTATAAAAGAAAGGAAGAATAAACAGTGGTTTACCTCTAAATCAGATCACAGATGCTTTTCTATATTTCTAAATGTTCTATAAAAATTCATGTTTTGATCATTCTTATTTCTATGAATGATGCATGTCATTTTTTCCAACATTGAACCAGCATTCCCAGGAGTAAACCCAGTAGAATTTATGGTGTGGTCTGAGGCCTCCATTAGCAAGAGAGAGTGTCCAACAAGGATGAACCCCAAGTTCTCCAGAGGCTTGAACAGCATTGGTCTACTCCAGCTCCAACATGCCAAGGTCTCCCCACAGACTGTTCTCCAGTGAAGGCCTATATCACACTCACTATTTTCTAAAGTTCACTGACATCCCATCTCCTCTGTACCCTTGATTCCAACATTCCAAAGCACTGTTCTCACTGAATTCTGGTCCTAGTTATTCTTAAAAGGTTATTTATAAATAATACTATAAATTTCTTAAATCTTTTGTTATAAATTGACACCAGAGACTGTTGTCCTGTGTCCATATGTGGGTTTTATTTGGCCTGAATATTGTTTTTTTTTTTAAATATCAGATTTCACATTAAAAAAAAAAGCATTTAGGGGACTTCGCTTTAAAAAAACTGATGTGGCAGCAAGCAATTGGCACTGATTGGCAGCTGTCATATACACCCATAACACAGGCTCTGCCCCAGTCCTCACCACTCCCTATAGTCTCCCCACCCTGAACTGAGTGTTCATTGATCATTTCTACCTTTATTTCCTTTGTAGTAGAGAAAAACTCATATACTTGTCTCTGTCAAAGGTGGGGAAATGAATGACCAAATAGCTCTGTGTTTTAGGAAAAAATGAAAGGAGTCACACTTCTTTGTTAAGAAAAAGTTCTTACATGTAAAGTTTTTACATGTTGAATAGGCACATAAAAAATCTGTTGTAAAAACTTAACATTAGAAATACATATTTGGTAAGTTAATCTTATGAAACGGCATAATAATCATGACTTTGCTCCTCATTTCTGTTACCTTCATGGCCTGTAGGAGCTTAAGTTTGAAGACTTTTGGGGTAATTCTTTTCTTTCCTAACTGCAACTGAGTGGGTAGAAACCCTTCTGTGCCAGATGCTGTACTGTACTGCAGCTCAGACGGTGCACTTTAAAATCGGACAGGTTGGAGTCTACAGCCTGCCACCCTGAACAAGCCCAATCCCAATCTCGGAAGCTAAGCAGAGCTGGGCCTGGTTAGTTAGAACTTGGATGGGAGACCACCTGGAAGACCAGGTGCTGTAGGCGTAAAAAATAAAAAAATTAAAAATTAAAGGATTCTAAGCTGATAAGGTCCTTGCAATCTGTGAAGTCAACCAAAGGTTGTCTCACCGAATAAAAAAATAAAATTATAAAATAAAATAATAAAACAAAACAAAACAAATAAAACAAAACAATCAAATCAAATAATAAAATAAAATAAAATAAAATATAAAATAAAATAAAATAAAATAAAATAAAATAAAACAAAATAAAATAAAATCAGACAGGCCCCAACTGGAATTCTGGCCGTGACAGGTATGTGACTTGGTATGTGACTGTTCGAAAGTTTCTCAACCTCTCTAACCTTCGGTTTCCTCATCTATAATCTCGGGATATGCATACCTACACTTTACATAGCTCTCATGATAATGAAACAAGATCGTGTGTGGAAAGCTTAGCATAGTACCAGGCACAAAACAATGGTTAAATAAACGGTGGCCATAAAATTATTGATCACTATATTTCTTTCATATTCCTTGTGGCACAATGCTGCTACATTTTTAGATTTTCAATAGATATTACTGGAATTGAAATGAATCTGCAGCTGGTTTTCAATTCAACTTTATTGTGCTCTTAAGGAAAAACCTTCCTTCTATCCTAGGAAGATGTTGGGGGGGGGGGGAAATCAGCAAAATCAAACTTAAACCAGATCAACGAAAGTCTCAGAACATTCTAAAACCTGACTCACTATAATTCAAACCATCTATGACTGCAATTCCACAATGAAAATAAAAAACAACTTGGAGTAAACATATAACCTTTTAAAGGTTTACATAACCTCCCTCATTAAATGTGTTTTCACGTATACAAAGAATCATTCCAAAATTGGAAAAGAACGCCACGGAACATGGATTGAAATGTAACAGAAGAGCCTGATTTTGCTATTCTCTAGCTTTAATGAGGTAAAATATTTTTGTAAAATTGCAGAATAGTTGGTTTGGATTGCCATTAAGAAGTGATCTGGGACCCTCCGCCCCCTGCCCAATTAAATTGTACTTCATAATGTCTTAAAAGCAGCTATTCTAAGTATTTTTGGAGGTTCAAAAGGGATTCTTTTCTTTGATTGTATGCCAATTTTTTTTTAACTTCAGCCAAAAAAAGGACACTTTCATAAATCTCTCTTGGATTTGTTCTGCAGCTTATTAAATCACTGTCTTCTCTGATTCTGGATCTGAAGGCTTCTTTTTGAGATTGAATTCTGTGATCAGTCGCATTGAAAAGGGAAAAGATGTGAAGGACAGCCCCTTCTCAGATCTCGGGAGTGCAGAAGGGGCGTTTTGGAAGTGGATGTGGCTTTGTAACACTGTCCGGGAGGACCAAACCCCTACCTGAAGATCTTTGATGCCTCTAAATGCTCTGATGAGAAAAAAACGTAGGTCCTCAAAACTTGACAGCTTTTTATTAAAAAAATAAATGGGCTCCAGTGCATAACCTTTTCCAGGGTTCTGAACTGGCTGTGTGACCTAGAGGTCGCCATACAATTCCCCTTCATCTGTTTAACCTTCTATAAAATGGCCTCATTCCAGGCTCCCAGCCCAGGTAGAACATTTAGAAGTATCTGGGGCAGTACATGAGAAGAGGACTTTTTAGGCACTAAATGGTGTTAGAAAGCTTCATGCATCAAAGAATGATTTTTAAACTCATAGATTTTCACTGTTGATAGAGTGCCAGAAAATCTTGTTCGATCATATGACTTTATAGTTATTCTACAGAGGTTAAGTGGCTTGCCCAAGATCACATAGTTTTGCAGTGACCGAGACCATATACATTAGTGTTTGGCACAGATACTTAACAGTTGCTCAATAACATCAGCTGCTGTTTCCACTGCTGATACTATTGTCATTGCTGTTTTTCAGGTCTCCTTACTCTCAGCTCAGTAATCTTCTTATTGGAATCATAAAGAAACTACAAAAAGTTTGCCCTATGAGCAAAAGAAACTTCTTGCTATATGAAACATTATCATTCAAGGAAACCATCTCATTTGTTTTCATAATTGAGAAGGTCCAAGGCTAGAGAAGTGCAATATCTTGGCACATAATTCCCTGGACACCAACGTGATACAGGAGCCTAATTTGGGGTGTGCCTTGGGAAGGAGGGGCTGTCCCTTTTCCAACCTTTGAGACCCTTCAGCTAGCAACTAGCACTAGCACAAATGTACTACACACTGGGGACAAAGAACTGAATCCTGGCTCCAGCATCCCAGCCATCAAGTCTCCAGGGAAGAGCAATGTCCTGGAAATGCAAAATAACACTGACCTGCAGAAAAAAGAGATTGATCCACACTTGCAACTGGAAACAACGTATGGCCAAATGGAAAACAAACAAACAAATTCACATTCCTACCTCACACAATGTCTTTTATATAAACATAAGCTCTATCAATCGATTAAAAACTTGTGCAACAAAAATAAAATTATAAAATTCTTTAGAAAATTTTAAATAAAAAGCTATTAGACTTTGGAATTGAGAAAGATTTCTCAAACAAGAAACAAAAAAGACTCAACTAAATTCGTATTTAAAGTATGAACTTCAATTAGAAAAAATACATCCAAGTAAATGAAGAGAAAAGTTACAAATGTAAACATGGGGAGAAGATATTTATAATACATAAAATCAGCAAAATATGAGTATGAAGAATATATAAAATATCCTGAAAACCAATAAGAAAAATACAACCAACCCAGTAGAAAAATGAACAAAAGAACAGACAGACATATCACAGACATGAAATACAAGTGGCAAAGAAGCATAAGACAAGATTATCAGCATCACTGGTGATCAAGGAAATGCAAATCAAGACAGCGACAACGTATTTTACATTCTTTTTTGGCCAAAATGAACAAGTGAGACAATAGCCAGTATTGAGGAGCATGTGGATCCATAGGGCCTCTCATGCCTGACTGGTGGGGATATAAATTAATGCCGCCACCTTTGAAAAACAGGTTAGCACTATCTCCTGAAGCTAAATATTCATATATTCTCTGGCCAAGCAAATCGTCTAGTAGTTATGTGCCCAAAAGATTCTCTTAAACATTTATCACACACATGTACAAGAATCTTCTTAGCAGCAGTGCTAACAATAGAAAAAAAACTAAAAAACTGAAACCACCCAAATGCCTAAAATTGAAAACATGACTGAATAAACTCTAGTTCATTCACACAATAGAATTTTCTGCAGTCGTCAAAACAGTGAACGCTAGCAATCTGTTATAGAGATGAATCTTAGTATAGTAATTGAAAAAAGTATGCCCACCAAATTACTCATAGTTCTATACCCTTACTATAAAATTAAAATGACCAAAACTCTAGAAATATATATATATATACAAACAATAAAAGTGTATAAAAAAGAAAGCAGTAGAATGATTGATTAACAAAATGTTTAAGAATGTAGGTTAACCTTAGGTAAGGAGAGACAGAGCCACGTGGTTACATGTAATTGATCGTTAAGTTTCTAGTTTCTTTTTGGGTGGTGAGTGCATGGATGTTTAATTTATTAAGATGATTAACTGAATACGTAAATAAATAAAAGCAGGCTCTTGTGTGGTCCATTGATGAGGTATGTCATGAATCAAGTACAAGGACGACTTCAGTTCTGTACAACTGAGGTCCTTTCTTTCCGGTTCCTTTTTTTTTTTTTTTTTTTAAGAAAAACTGGCCAATAATAATGATGTATTTTACTGCCAAGTTCCATGAACTAGTTTCTGAGAGCTGTTATCAGTCAGACCTTAAGAAGACTGGGCACATAAAGAAATATAACATATCCCTTATCCATAAGGAGTTCACTTCATCAGCAAAGACAATCACATAAACAGACAAGTGAGAGAATAAAATGTTAAGTATCAGTGTGAGTTGGTGCACGCCCCTGGCCCCCTCCCAGACCTTCAGTTTCAGAATCTTTGGGGTAGGGTCCAGGATTCTTCAGTTTTAACAATCTCCCCCAGTATATCTAAAGTTTGAGAGAACTCTCTCTCAGAGTTTCTGGACTGTCTTTTATCCCCTTTGTGAATCCAGGGTAATATTCTGAACCTACTGAGCTTCCTATGTGTCAGGCACCCTGGCAGCTGGTCCACTTTTATAGCCCCAGGGAAGAGAGATGAGGAAGGTTTCCTCAGAAAAGAAGAGGAAGAGGAAGGGCTAGAGGTCCCTTCGCCTAATGCTGAGACCTGAAGACACACAACGTGTGTCCTAACTCTCCCTCTCAAGCTCAAGTCCCAGAGAAAGCCATTTTTGATAAGTTGTAGGAAAAGCCAAAGGCAGAATCTTCCTTCCCTTTCCTAATTGGGTCCCTGGGACCCAGTCCCAGAAGCCATCTTGGAGAGGTGAGGGGACTGTTTTGAATCAGAAAGACTGGTTAAATCTGAAGCCGCAAGATATTCTTGATTGAAAAAATTTAACCTGTCACAGTACAAAGTGAGATGGAGACTTAGCAAGATTAGATTAGATTATAAACAAACAAAAACAAGAAGCTTCATCATCTTTGCACACGGAGCATGGTGCAAAACTCTGCCAGCTTGCAGTAGCTGCGTCTCCATCCTCTCCCCAGAGCCTGGCCTGCAGTGGGGACTGAGCTGGGATGCCCAAGACATCAGGGAGGACTCACTGCAGACCTGATGCCTGGATTGGGTCTTAGAGATGGGTAGAAATTACTAGTGTGTCTGGGAGGGGAAGGGAATGAGGAGGCAATAGAAGGTGTTCCAGGTAATATAGGCAAAGAAAAGAATTGCAGAAGGGCATGTATGGTGCCAGGAAAGATGAGAAGCTAGCCACATAGTTGGCAAGCACCCTGGGAAAAAGAGTACTTTTTCCCTTACTGCCTTTTCCTTCAGGACAGTTTAGCTCTCTGGCTGGTGTAGACATCCAGCCTGCTTACAGGGCTGCTTGCTGCAGGAGAGCTGTGCTCTGAAAAGCTGCAGCAACAGAGCAATTACTGGCATCAAATCCCATTTCCTGGCCGGGCAAAGGTCCCTGTGCACAGTTGTCAGAGTGGCCTGGCACTTAGAACAGGGGCAGGGAGTGAGGGATGGAAGAAAAATATCCCTCAAGAGAAATGCGAGGCACGTTTTCTTATATAGAGAAGGAAACATTTCAAGCAACAAAAAAATAATAGACATCATCTTCTCCTTTTTATCTATTTTGAGAATAAAGCATGGCATGGTGGAAAGAAGATGGGTTTCGTTATTCAAATGACTTGTGTCCTGAATCCAGCTCTAACACTACCTGTAAGTGACAGAGAGCGTATTCATCAAATATTCCATGTGTGTTGCTTCACTTCCCAGATTCCCTTGCAGCTAGGCTGGGAACATGCAATGGGTTTTGGACAACTGACTGTGGATGGAATCAGTGGGTGTCACTTTCAGCCCCTGGCCCTGTGGCACTAGACCCCTTTCTCACAGTAGTTCAACTCATTGTGAACTAAGGTCTCAGCAGCTCCAGATACTGTGGGCAACAGGTAAAAAGGGGGAAAGAGAGGAAGTGAAGTTTTATAAAGGGAAAACTGGATGCTTTGTGTTCAGAGAACAACTTCTCAATAAAATTTCCAAAGAAAAACCCACTAGCTGAAAATAAACATGGAAATAACTTCCAGATCACTGTCTGGTCTCTGTCTCTGTCTCTGTCTCTCTCCTTCTCTCTGTCTCTGTCTCTGTCTGTCTCCCTCTCTGTCTCTGTCTGTTTTTCTATCTCATTGTCTCTGTTCCCTCTCTGTCTCTCTTTGTGTTCTCGCTCTCACTCTCTCTCTTCCCCCCCAAACCTCCCTCTCTGTTTGTTTTGGAAGTTGAGAAAAACGAGCAATGTGGATCCTAAAGCAGTTTACACTGGACCAGATGGTACATCTGATTAGCATCAGACTAAAAAGACACATTACTTAGAGATTCCATTCTCACAGGGACAAATCTGTTCCAAAGGCGCAGAAGGTTTGGTTTCCTCGCAGACTCCCCTCAGAGCTTTCGGGGCCTATCTATTCATCCTTTCTCCCCTCATCACCACCAGGCAAGTCTGAACTTGGGCTGGAGAAGACAGCAAATTAGTCTCCACAGATTTCCCTGTTCTCTCACTGAACCCTGAGGTCATTCACGCAGGGCAAGTTGCTGCCCGTGAGACCTTGGCTGCTGGTGACCCCTGACTCCCTCATACCCCAGACTAACAAGCCACGTTATGCCACTGAGTCTGAGCCACAACCCAGTGAGATGCATGCTGTGGTTATTTCTTCTTTACAGATGAGGAAATTGAGACTTATAAGGATTAGGTCATTGACTCCACATCGCAAATCAAGTAAAAGTTGAGGCTAATTGCTTCCATGAGAGAAAAGGGGGTAATTGAATGAGTGTGTGTATGAATGTGTGTGTGTGTGTGTGTGTGTGTGTGTGTGTGTGCGTGTGTGTGTGTGTTTTAAAAGAGCCCAAGGAGCAAACCATCATACAAGATGGCTGTCAGGTACCGCTAACTCCAACTCCGTAATTACCATCAAGGCTGCACCAAGGTAAACAATGAAGTTAGAAACCATAAGCAGCATTCCTTGATCTATACTTCTTCTTCCAGGGAACCCCAGCATGGGCCCTCTGTAAAAAAAACTCTAGAAAAGTGAAATAAAAACTGGAGAAAGCATTCAAAGCCAGAATGGGAAACGCATACAGACCAAAGCCCTTTTATTCATTAAGTCTTGAGCTTCTCAGACCCTGAGGAAAAGCACGTACGTAGCTCCCAGGGAAGCAAGGAAGCTTGGCCTAGAGTTACACGCCACTACCAAACATGAAGGGACTCCCTTATTGCAAGAAATCTGAAGGTCAGGATTGAAGTTGAAAAAGGAACAGAGCAGCAGGAATAATAACCACAGCACCAGGAACAATAGCAACTACTCGGTGTGGGACACTGTGCTGAGACAAGCACTTTAAATGCACTCCCTGTCTCATTAACCTACAAAACAGCTGTCTAAGACTGACGCCCCCCCCTCCCCATTTTACAGATGAACTTACTGAGCATCAGAGAGGCTAAGTAAATTGCCATCATGATACAGCTGATAAAGGACTAAACCAAGAATCCACCTGAGGCCTGGGGAGACCCAAGAACCAGTGCCCTTAACCGGTAAATCTCCCCTTCTCTGTAGACTTGTCCTGAAGAGCGGCCAGCAGAATAGTCTGCCATCATTTCAGAAAGTGCCTAAAAGCTTTCTGCCCTCTGCTTGATGCCAAGACAAATGTTCAAGGCTCGGCGTAAACGCTGTGTCACTGACAATACCCCAGGCAACATGCACATCTGGCAGCTAAATGAGCACAGGCTCAAAGCAAATCACATCCCTGAGGCAGAGGACACATCACAGAGAGAACAGGAGGGATTTCATTACAGCTTAGACTTGGCCAAGGGATCAAATGCACCTTATGGAAGGGTAAAAAGAGAGATGCGCACCCAAGAGCCACAGACCCCCTGGAAGCATGCATGAACTTGGACTGCATTCATTTGGAACTGGAGCATCTGAGAAAGGGGATGAGCTGAAGTTTCCCCTTGAGATTATTTTGGGAAGAGAGTTGACTTAGCAAATAAAAAGTAGAAAGAGTCACCTTAAGCAGTGCATAAGAGCATACTGCTTTCACCTGTGAGCTGAGGATGTTTATACATTACCTCTGCTTTAAAATGGGTCCCCATTGCGCCCTCTGTTCACCTACTTGTAGTGTCTGTATGTATTAAAGGTAAGAATCCCACATTTCTTTTGTAACTGTGTACAACACTGGGGCTGGCCTTCTGTCTGCTAATATTAATCACAGGGTTTTAACTGAATCTGAAACTCAGAGACACAGCAGGACTGGTGAGAAGCAGCTGTCCAGCTTGACCTGCGATTATGCTAATCCTCAGGGGACACCTCCTGGCCCAGGGGATGTAACTCCAACAAAGGAATTACGCGGACTTCCATCAGGCTGAAAATGACACCACGTGCCCCAGCTAAGACGGTGTAGCACTCCACCTGGCCTTGATGCTATGCGGGGCCCCCGACAATGATGGCAGCTCTGAACAAGGAAGGCGAGCCAAGCAGCCCTGCTCTCTGATGCCTGCGCAGCACCACATGCAGTTAGAGTCATCCCTGTCACGTCCCGAGGACGGGACTCAATTCATCTCTACAGTGATGCCACCTGAAATCCAAGACGGAAGTGCCAGGGCAGGAAGGGGCAGGCTTATTTCAAAGCTTTTAGAGTGAGGGTAGTTCATTCTGATGTGGAAGTCAGAACTTGAAACCCACAGAAAGCTCACTTACAAAAAAATCTAATACTGCAAGAAATACAACATGACTTAGCAGGATCAGTTCCTAATCACCCTGCACGAGTTACCTCACACAAACAAACCTTATATGTATTGCATTCATCTGTTGTCGCATACCTGTCTAACCAGTCCAGAAACTACAGACATGAATATAAAAATCACAAGAACACTGTTTTTCACAAGTCCTTCTCTTACCTCTAACTCCAGGGATTCTACAGCAATTGTGCATGCGCCATGTTAACTACACACTGGGAAAAAAATCTTTGCAGTGAAATCGTTCCTGAATATTTCTGCAATTACCAGGCAATTTACATAAATATTGAAGCTTCACTCTGAATAAATCCTAGTTGAGTGATTGATCCTCTGCTTTCTAAGACCTCTTGCTCTTTGTACATTTTCTTTTTCACGTTATCACTGACTCCAGTACGAACAGAGAGGAATTGAAAATCAGAAAGTTTGATCTTAGGCTGTGGAAAACGTTGCTGGTCCTCGAGAGCCATTGCTCTCACCCTCACAGACAGGTGTGATGTCAGCAGTGCTGAGTGTGGCTGGAGACGAGGTGGACGGTGAACAGTGACGGCTTAGTCCTGTCTGCTCGTATCAGGAGAAGACGTGGCCATCTATAGCTCACTGAGCTCAGAATTGGAGGGCTCCTGACAGTGGACCACTGGTCAGAGGACTGGTAGTTATCAGAGATCAGTCTGGGGGAGCAGCAGCTCGACCACAGCTCCTGCCCAAACCCACTGAGAAAAAGTGAGAAAAGGTGAGCACAGAGCAGTTATGCAACATGCTCCTGTTTGAGTGATAATAGTACTAGACAACTAGGAAGAAGATGTAATATACAGGTGGCATCTGAACAACAAGCTTTTGAACTGCACAGGTCCACTTAAACATGGATTGTTTTTCAATTGACCTGTGCAGTTCAGTTGACCCTCACAGTTCAAACCCATGTCACATATCCCGAGGCTCAACTTAAGTTATGTGTGGATTTTGAGAGGTGCAGGCAGTTGGTGCCTCTCACCCGCTGTGTTCAAGGGCCTCGTCTATTTGCATTTGACTGCTTATGCACAGAGTGTCCCGGCAGCAAATGCAAGCAACTGGAACTGCTGGACGCCTCTAGAGAAGGAATCCGAGGGGCTATGCACAGGTCTGGAGGGACCCTTTGCATGTGGCACCCTTTCATGCCTTGGCATTTTGATCCATGAAAATGCATCACCTATTCAAAAACAATTTACACTTTTAAAAATTAAAAGAGAAAAGTAATTCCTATTTACTCAGAATCTCTGAGATGGGTCTCAAGACAGGCTTTAACAAGCTCTCTGGATTCTTGCACTTGAGATTTTGAGAGCTGCGTTATAGGGTCTTTTTTCTGAAAAGAACTTCACCTACTTCCTCTCAAGTTGAAACCAGCAACTATAAACTATACAGGGAAAAACCTCACAGCAGAATGACCTAAAGTATCTCACTCCAAATTTACCATCTAATTAAACCTTCTCAGGAGAGACAGACAATGCAAACTAATGTTTCCTAAAATCAGTTTCGATTCTGACGTCTAAGCTGCCAGCTACTTTTGCCTTTATTCAGACTAAACGAGTTGCTGCCGTTCTAGTAACTGGCAGGTTACTCTGCCAACCAAGCCCGTGAGGAACACGGAGCACATAGGGTTTATGGCCCCACCCACCGGCCCACAATGCTTTGCACTCACCTTGCTTTTTAAACAGGTTGCTATGGACTATCTCATTCATGGACTGGACTTTCTGCTTCTGGAGTTTCACGGGGGGGATGCAGGTGTAGAACTCATAAAGGAGTTGGCTGAGGGCAGGAGAAACGGGATCATGGAGAGCCAGTTAATCCAATGTCTTCCTCCTCACGGCATTTAGAGTTCTTCCCCCCGACTCTCAGCTTCCTTGTCCCCCTACCCTCCCAAACCCTGGCAGAGCATCAGGTGCAAAGTAAGGCTTCAATAAATACGTGTAGTTGATGTTGGTGTTGAATACTAATAGTATCCACAGAGATGTGAAATCTGAAGAAACACCAATAACCCTGAGCACTAACTATGCATCAAGCACAGGCTTTGCCCTTTACAACAATTATGCCATTTAAACCTCACAACTCTGTGAGGTCGATCCACTACTTATCTCAATTTTACAAGTGAGAAAACTCAGGTTTAGTAAGGTTAACTAACTTTCCTAAGGTTACAGAGTTTGAAAGGGTTACAGGGCAGTCAAAGAAACAAGGATTTAAAACCAGGTCCTCACTTCATTACCATACCATTTTCTTTATTAATATTTGATGCTTAGCAATGCTTTATGAGAAGTCTTAAGATTAAAAAAAATCCTTAATTTTAAGAAACTATGAAAATTTGTGGCTTAGAACACGTTTGGGACATGAAAAGAAGATAGTTCTTCCCAAATAGAGTGAAAATAAAAATACCGATGAAACAAAATTATAGCCCCTGTCAAGCTTTCAAAAATAAGCGCATTGTGTTCATCCATTCTTTCAAGTACTTATGAAGCATCTACTTAAAGTGTGACAATGCGAAGAGCAATGGGGACACAATGGGAACATACTTGGTCCCAGTTAATATGGAACTTATATCCTAATAGGGTACACAAACAAAACACAGGAGTAAACAAATCAATACAAGGCGATATACACAGTGAAGAAAATAAATAGGGAGTTGTGTCAGAGAGAGATGGTGCAGGGACCTGGGAAGAAATTGAATTCATTTACAGAGGTAGCGTCTCTAAGAAAATTGCATTTAGTTTAAGACCAGAAATATGAGAAGAAGCCAGCAGAAATTGTCACATAAACAGGAAAAAGACAATAGTAAAGAAAAAATTGGTGAGCTCTGAATAAAGAATGGCATGCAGTGAATAGAATTGTACCCAGGTTGATTTCTCAGATTTGAAAGATATACCAAGGGTCCCCAACCCCTGGGCCACAGACTGGTACTGGTTTGTAACCTGTTAGGAACTGGGCTACATAGCAAGAGGTGAGCAGTGGGCCAGAAAGCAAAACTCCATCTGTATTTGCAGCCACTCCCCAGCACCAGCATCACCTCCTCAGCTCCACCTCAGATCATCAGGCATTAGATTCTTATAGGAACACCGGTCCCTGGTTCCACAAAGGTTGAGGACCGCTGAGATACACCATAGTTAGGGGAAATGTGTATACTAAGGGAAGCCAAGTGAAGGGTGTATGGGAATTCTATACCACCTTTGCAACTCTTTTCTACATCCTAAAGTATTCCAATATAAAATGTTTTTAAAATCGTCTATATGCTAATTTGGAACTTAAGTGAATACAGGAAAAGAAGAAAAGGGCATATCTGGCTCAGATGGCCCCATTCCAACAGCATAATCATATTAAAATTATGCATTCATCTCATGAGAAGAATAAAGTGAAGAAGGAGGAAGCAAAAGGGCTTTCAGGGCAAAGATTAGAAACATCAAATAATCTTTAAGCCCGAGTGAAATAGAGACATTTATACCAAGCATCAGTTTTTTAATCTACAAACTTGCATCCTGTAGTATTTGTATCATCAAAGAGGGATGCTTATCTCATAGTTGGTTTTCATCAAAGTCTGACACGACAAAAATGTAATAATCCCACACTGAAGGCCCTATAGGAAGCTCCTACCAAGTGTCCTCTCTGTCCCCTTGCTGAGTGCTTGCCTGTCTGGAATTCCCTACAAGAACCCTTCCCTCCGTCTCAATCTCTGGCTTGATAACAGAGCCTAGGAAAGTACATTATAAGCTCTCACCTGAGTAACTTCGCATCAAAGACTGTTTCCACATCATGGAGGACAGATGGGATGTATTTCAAAGCCGCCACCTAGGTGGAGAGTGAAATAAACATGAGTGATGCTCACATCTAACAACTCTGTATGGTGAGAAGGATACTTCGCAACTCGACACACATCAAGGGAGAATGACCCAGCATCCTGGGCACTGCTGTAGTGATTCAAGACTCTGTATGTAGATTAGCACATTAGCATGTACTTGAAATGCAAAAGTAAGTCACAACTTCCTTTATATTCGAGGAGGCAGTAATGTATAGCAAAAAGATTACAGACTTTGGAGTTATACAGGCCTACAGTCAAATGTGGGCTTTTCTCCTTAGTAGCCATGTGGCTCTGGACAAAACCTCTCTGAAGTCTCAATTTCATCATCTGTAAAATTGAGAAATAATAGCTATTTTCCAGGATTGTGAAGATTAAAAATTATATGGGAGGCATCCAGCAGAGAGCCAGGCTTATTTTAGATGCTCAGTAAATGGTAGCATCTATCACTATTGGAAGACGGTGTGCTTGGACTGTTTTGCTAGTGGCAAGCATGGCTTGGACTGAGTTATGTATATTTTCTCTCCCTGGCCAATGTGTGAACCAATGTAGGTACGGTTTGGCTGCCTTAGAAAAACTGCACATTGTGGTGGATTGTTCTTTCCTGTGCAAGTTAATTGATGCATCCAGAGGCAGAAAACACACCCCCTCACATAACAGCACCATTTGCTAAGCAGCAGAAGAGACTGCCATTTCCGCAGCAGTTGTAAGTCACATAGCTGGAAAAAAATGTTTAAGAATCTCGTGGAAGTATGCATTTTCTTTTCTTTTTATTTTCCCGTACATTCTAAGTATTCTGTGGTCAACAGGTATCATTCTTTACAATTAGACCAAAATTAAAACAGTGAAAATTCCTTTCTTAAAGACAATCTTACTGAGCTTCTTAGTTAACATAAATAACGATCACGCCTGTTCTCTGAGAACTTGCAGTGGGGCAGACACTGTGCTCAACGCTGTTGTTAGATTATCTTGTTGAACCTTTGGGAAAAATGACATAAGCAGAGCCATTTCAAAGTAGAAACAGAGCCTGTTTAGAGGAACTGCCTTGCACGTTTTACTCCTTGAACCTCTGGAATGTTTGAACCGGGCAAAATAGCCTTCAGACTAAGCAAACCAATATGATCTTAAAAACAACTGTTTGCAAAGCAAAGAGGAAAAGCACAGAGACTGACCCCAAGGACTGATGATTATGGCCTCTCTTTCTGAAGACAGAATCAGTAACTGGCCATGTATGGCTGAAGAGTGACTCAGGTTGTTAACACCAATAGAAATTCCTTTCTCCTATGCATATAATTATTTCCCTTCCTTTTCCTCATTAAAAACTCCTTGCCTTCACTCTATAATCAGGACACTATTTGGGGTTCTGCCTCAATCTGTGCTCCAAGAAATGCAATTTTTTTAAGCCCAAATAAATGTTTGTTGTCTCTCATGTTGACTTTTTATTTTTTAGATTAATACCTTATTTCAGCCCTACGAGGAAAATGCATTTATTATGGATAAGAAAACTCTAGAGCCCCAAAGGTTCGCTAACTAGCCCAAGGTCACAAAGTTAGCAGATGGGAGTGCCAGGTCAAATTCAGGCAGACACTTGTAAATCTACCCCTCTAACTGAAGCTCCATGCCCACCTCACTCAGATAGCAAGTGTCTCTTTCTCTGCCTTCATCTTTTTTTCCACTTTGTTCTTTATGATTCCTAAGTCAGTAATAAAGGTTTGATGCAAAAAAAAAATTCACACAAGATAATTAACAGGGTAAACATTGCTCCTGAGTTCCCACATCTCCATCTCAGTCTTAATCCCTACTCCCCAGAAAGGACCGCTGTCAACATAGTGGTGAGTGTCCTTCCAGATTGCTTTTGATGTGGGATCGTGTGTGTGCATGTAGGTGCACGTGCCCGTGTGTGTGATTTATACAGTTCTGCAAGTTGCTTTTTGCAGCTCACCACACACCTCTGGTATTTTTGCACATCCTTCCAGAGGGCACACTCGTCTTCTCTAACCACTCTGCAGCAATGTCCTTGTGCATACACACACGACACTGTGCCTTTTCAAGCCCTCCTCTACTGACGGACTCCATGCTATCTTTAGTTTTTCTTTATTACAAAATATGTGGTGAGAAAAATATTTAACATATACATTAGTGTATCTGTAAGATTCCCCATAGGATGGATGGACTTCTTGAAAAGGAATTAGTGTTTCAAAATGTATATATATATATATATATATATATATATATATATACATTTGTGTATATATATATATATATATATATATATATATATATACACAAATGTACACGCATATACATTTTAGAAGATAGTGTCATATTACCTTAGGAAGAAGTGGTAACCCACTTGCTTTTACTCCTGGCCTGATAACCTTGCTAGCCGTGATATACAAGTCTTTTTAGCTCTGTTAGTCTGATATATAATGTGTAACTCTCTGGTTTCCAGGGCAGGTAGGTACCTTTTCTAGATTTATTGAACAACTATATTTATTAATTTGCGTGTTCATACTCTTCATCCATTTTTCTTTGGGGTGACTTCTTATTGGTTCATGGAATTCTTTATGTATCATTACTATTAACCCCTTTTTGCAGTAAGACATTTTGCAAAAATTTTCTCTTGCTCGTCCTGTAGTTTGACTGTTGCTCGTCTTTTAGCTTTGTTAATCATATCTTTCACTGCACAGAAGGATTTTAATTTGTATGTTGTCAGATTTGTCAGACTTTTTCTTTATAGTTATTAGATTTTGTGTCTAGGGATTTATTCTTTATTCTTTCAAATCAAGATGACAAGCGATAACAAGATTCAAAAGCCAATGTTCCTAAAACTACGTTTCTATTGGGACACCTTTGTCCCGTAGGATGGTATTAGGTATTCTGCGGGGGGAAAGAATTTGCATTCAAATAATTTGAGGAGAGTCTGGTTTAAGCAAAGATAAACCGTTGAGTTTTATTTTTCATTGCAGAAGTCTTCAGAATTTTAATATGCTGAGATGTGTTATGTCATTCCCCAAGGCGGCTACGGTACACTAGTGCACTCCAACCTAGCTAGCTGCTCAGGTCATCTTTATCGAGAAGCACCAAGCATATGTAGCTAAAGCAGATGCCCACAGGGCTGGGCAAGCGATAGAGAGCAGTGAAGTGAGATGGGCACAGCCCCATGGGGAGTGATAAGGTGTGTGGAACTCTTAAGAATGAGTTGTTCTTATTGACTTGTTTTAACACTGTGCTAATGAAATCAAACACATCTGCAGGCTGCTCAAACATACCATAGGCTGAGGCAGATATTCTGAAAAGGACTGGTCCAAGCACGTCTATCTTTTATTCATTCTTAAGGCGAAGACCACAGAGCTCTGGGCCCACAGGGACAAGGGCAGGAACCCCAGCACTCCAGCTTGCACCAGCGTGCGCCTCGTCCCATCTCTTCACCCCGAGCCTCAGCATCTTCGTGTGGGACCAAGGAGAACAATGTGAAACAAAGCATACCATGTGCCTATTCTAACGGCCAGCATGCCCATAACAGTGTGAGTGCTAGATCTTTCCTTGTGTTACCTCTTAAGCACAAGCCCGCATTCCCCCACACCTAGAAAAGTATGAGATGCGCTCATCATAATCAAGACCAAAGTGAGAGAACAAAAACAGAAACAAGCCCTCAGCAAGCTGGGGAAAGTCATGACTTCAGTGTCTGCAGCAAGATGCTGGCTTTCAAAGGCTGCGCATCACTGCAGGGCTTCGGAGTGAGCTGCAGAACAGCAGCCACCAGGAGTCTGCATGGGGCTCGCAGGTGCACACTCCAGCTCTCAGGGAGGAGGAGCTGGGCAGGGCTGGGAGAAGGACTGCTAAAGGAGGAGCCAGTCTTCCCAGCTTCCCAGCTCTGGGCTGGCAGTAAGTAAAACAGCCTGAATAGTTGTCACCCTGAGCCTCAGAGGGTGTTATCAACTCAACTGTCAGCCACACAGAGAAGTGACAGGCCCGTGGTTTTCTTTTCCAGTGGGGACAACCCATCTGTGATGCAGAAAGTTTGCCAAGTCTGTTGTCTTGGCCCCACTGTACAGCACAGCACTGGCCACGGGGCCCACGTCGACCGTCCCCCACTTGATACAGCCCTGGCACACGTGAGTGAAGTGACAGCCATAGGCTCAGCAGGTGCAACCAACGACCATGCCCGGAAGACAGAGCAGCTCAGCCGTAAGCCCATACTCCATGTTTCTAGGGCCTGGGAATTAGCAACAGCTCAGCTCTCTAGACCCGTTGGCCTAGAGAGCTGTGTTGCTTTCCTATTACTATTATTTCTACTCTCATTAATACCACTACTCTACATAAAATAATACTGTCATGTTATTAATTTCACTCCATAGTACACATTCCTATATTACATATAATATTTAAGAGAAACACACAAAGATATGTTTATATATATATGTATATATATATATATATATATGAATATACATATATATAATAGGGAAATAAATACACATATAAAAGGCTTATTAATCATAGAGATTTAAAATTGCAGCTATTATTGGAAATGTTCTATGTGTCAAACACTTTACATGCATGATCTTGTTTCATTCTTACATCTGCTCTATGAGTAGATACTATCATCTCTTTTTACCAGTAAGGAAACTATAGCACAGAGGTAAATAATTTGCCAGAAGCCACATAGCTGATAAGTAGCCTAGGCAGGCTGTGTGCCTGATTCTTGCTCCTTACCAGTGTGCTCTGCTACTTCCCATCCTGCTTTGGGGATGGCTTCCATGTTGGCAAGTGGGGAAGTCTCAAGAGCGGGGAAAGCCTGATTTGGTGGAGGAGGTAAAGAACCTTCCCCTCTTTATGATGATAGTTTCTGAAAGAAGGTGCAGTTTTTCCAACATTCCTTAAGTTAAGGATGCTCCTTACGACGTGTATAGGAGTTGCAAGAATAGTCAAATTTATCAGGTCAATAACCGGTTTACCGTGTGACACCAAGTGAATTTCTTAGATTAATCATCAACTCTGGACCCCTCTGCCAGAGCCCTCAAGAAGAGGGCCAGAACCAAACCAAGCAATAGGGGTTTTACTGGCCCAGAGAGAAGTCACATAAGACACTTAAAATAATTGCTATCCAGATAGATTTCACCAGAATTAATAAACCTGGGCAGCTACAAATAGCAAATATTTAATAATAATAACAATAAAGCAAATCAGTTGTATTCTCTCAAATTCAAAGGGGAACTGTCTTTTGATTATTTCCAGACTCTCTCTCTCTCTCTCTCTCTATCTCATGAAAATAGAGTGAGCATGTGCAGTGTTGGTGCCAGGTGACACAGACTTCTAGCCAAAAAGAGAATATTGTGCAACGGTGCGAGGTCACACAGGAACACTGGACATCTTCCTCGTTCAAGGGCTCAGACAATAATCCCATCCCGCCAATTTTCAATCCCTTTTTTTCAGCCAAGTGATGGACAGTCAAGGTGCTTAGACAAACAATGTCACAGGCATTTACTACTACGTGACCAGAAGGCAGCTCCCTTAGGGACGCTGAGCTGTCCCTGAGGGAAATGCATGCAACTCTCAGGATTTTCAGCTTCATCACTAATCTTTCAGTGAAAGAGAAAGGAAGAAGGACCAAGAGGTTCTAGAATACGTATGTCTCCATGCTTTCTGTAACCCAACATTATGCTGGCCGCCGAGCCCTCGCAGGAGGCAGAAATGTTCAGTGTACAAAACGGCTGAAGAGGCAGACTGTGTCCCAGTCCAGTTGGACCATTTTTACCTACATGCCCTTGGGGGAGTTAATGCTATGTGCTCCAGTTTCTTTACCAGGTGAATGAAAGAAATAAAGTTATCAACTTTATAGGGCTGAGTGAAGATTAATTGAAAAACATGAGCTATCAGTATGACTGCAGTAGCCTCATTAGAACAAAATCTCATCCCACCCACCATTAATCCATCATTATGTTAATCCTAAGTATGGGGTGTATGGTTGAGAAGGGGGTTACAATTAAAGAATCGTTTACATACGAGGTGACACTCCAGCACCTGCTGTTAAATTGTACGTCTCATTTCTCCTGTGTCTGAGGATCCAGCGCACAGCCTATAGGCCACTTCTCAAGAATGGGCCACTTTCCTCCCCTAGTTCAAACATTTGACTATTTCACACCAATTAACAATGAAAAGAGAGGAAAGCAAGAGGTGTCTTTAATTAGTTCACCTTCGTGCTTATGGAGCAGATGTCTGCCCATCTTTACTGTTGCTTATTGCTTCTCCACCTGGCATTTTGCCAGAGGACTTGGGTCTTTGATGAAACTATCCTGTGTTCATTCGGGGGTGATTAGGAACTCAAACTCCGGGCTTACACAGCCTGGATTCAAATCCCAGACCTGGCACTTCTCGGCTGTGGCTAAGTTGCTCAACTCCTCTAAGCTCCATTTCCTCGTCTGTAAAGTAGCGATAAGCAGAGTATTTGCCTAATAAGGTTGTTGTTATAAAAAGCAAACAAGCTAATAATATATGTAAAGCTTTTAGCTTAATGCATGACACATAAGAAATGCCAAAACATAAAACGGCAGAAGCTAGTGTTCGTTCTTTCATTTATTCTGCCAAAAGATATTTGAATACCTACTATGTGGCAGCCTCTGGTTCAGATATTAGAGATGTATATAATATCCCTGACTTCCTGTACATTCTAGTGTCTTTACTAGCAGGAGTGACAATCATAGTGGCTAAGGGAGCATGTCATGCAATATGAGCTGTTCTTTTATCTCTACTGGTACCACCAAATTGGAACGTTATGATGAATCACAGACCTAAAGGAGGATGAGTCAAATGGGTCTTCTCATTGTCCCCAAATGCCCTTTACTCACGTTCAAGCTACAGCCAATTCACAAGTGTCTGGTGTTGACTGTCTCAACCTGCCATCAGTTTTATCAACAATGCTTAAGGGGCTGGCACACACATGGACTTCTAGCATATGGCTCATTATTGAAAACACATGGAACCCCATAGCCTAAACCATTTATTGTGGCTTAGAGAAAAATATTAACTTTGGAGGTAGGAGACCTGGGTAGATTGAAATCCTAGCTCTACCACTATGGATAGGTATGATTTAGGATGAATTATTTAACTTTATGAGTCTCATGCGGAAACTAAAGACAGGATTAAAAACACTGTATGTGAAAGCCCAGCTTCGTGCTGGGCACATGGTAGGTACTTAATAAATGAAAGGTGTTTTTAATGCTCTTTCTTTGAATGGCTGGCTTTAAATTCTCCACCGTTTGGGGTGAGCTACTCCCATGACAACGCTGAACAATGAGGATAACTACAGAAAGCCATTCACAAAAGTCAGATGAGCCTTAGAAAGCAAAAATGATGTGTTTACGTCCCAGAACTCACAATGGACAGAGCTGAAATTGAAGAAGATCAGCTCTACTTCAGACCAAGGCAGGCATGAATTAGGGTTTCCACCACAAGCTGCTAACCAGCTGGATGTGGAAAGACTGAACCAGGAATGTCAATCACTGGCCCTCTGTGTGCTCTCCCAAAACATACAGCAGACATTACTAATAGATCACAGCACTCTTTCCCACTGTACCCCACGCAGTCATCTGGTGTTATTTCACTTGGTAAAATTTTGCCTTCCTTTTTCTCTTTTAATAAAGTCAGTTTTTGTAAGTTATTTAGAAACTTATGTCTGCTTTTTGATCTAACCAAATTCCTCAATGTCCTAACACTGTTTGGCTTCCTGTGACAGGATTAGGAACACAGATATCCCCTTCCAGATCCTGGGCTGGGGAAATGCTCCCAATGCTTCTGTTTTATGCGGAGGTAAAGGAGGGAGAGATATAAAGGACTAAACATTATTTAAACTGAACTGTGTAACAGGCCCTATACATATATCACTTTATTTAATCCTCTCAATAATCCTTCATTAGACTTCCCATTTTACAGGAGGAAAAATGGAGGCCCAGAAAATGAAAATGATTTGCCAAGCTTTGCACGCCCAAGTGTGGACGCCCAACTCCCACCCCGGGCTCTCTGGCTCAAAATCCAAAGCTCTTTCTCCTGCAGCAAATGCCAGCATCGGAGAAGATTCCTTGCGTAGGGTCTGCCAACATCACTCAGCTTTGACCCCTCTCCCCTCATTGGACCGTTCCTCACGCCCCAAAACAACATTAAATTCTCTTCAGGTATTGTTCCCCTATTTGAATATGACCTTAAATTCTTCTTTGATAATTTTTCAACAACCATACAAATAGGTAGAATGAATCTTTGATTTTATGTAAATCCTTGAAGCTAAATTTGGCCCTTAGAGCAAACTTAAAAAGAGATGAAGCCCCTTTCCACGGCTCTGGGGTAGAAATCCATGAGGAGAAACCAGCATAATCTGGGCCGAAACCCAGAGAAAACGAGGCGTTTCTAACACAGCTATCCAGACAACAAGAACCCGGGTAAAAAGACTTATGCCAAAACCATGATAATCGTATTAGTTCTCCACATCTGCACAACGTTTTGTAATTTGCCCTTTTTCAGACAGTGTTTATTTGATCCTCACCCAAACAGTGCAGTTTTACAGATGAGGAAAGTAAGACACCGAGACGTTGTGCAGCTGACAAGGGAGATTCTTGTTGACCCCGGTCGTCTCTGTACTGGGAATGCTCACTGGCTCATCCGCTTTCTCGCCTCCCTTCCTTCTCCTTCCTTCCCCGACCTTCTTATGCCCTTTGTCCCTTCATTCCTCATCCCAAGAAACGTGTAGTAATGATGTCTTCCTGAAACAGCCTCTTCCTTCAAAGGCGGAGCTGAGTTTATGGTGTTGAGAATAAAGGGTGGACAATTTTTTAAGGAACTGCCACCTTACCCATTCTCACAATTGAAAGTGGATCGGGTTTGACCTATTTGCTTCCAGATCAAAAGCTTCAGTACTATTTTAAAAGAGGCTGTGCTACCTTCATGGGAAACAATAATTATGCTTTCTCCTGCCCTACGGAGCCCTTGGTCTTCGGGGTCATTACACCATGTAGCCCGCCCACGCCTTCAGCCAACACAGGGCTTCAAGTTCAAGCAAAAGTAGACATTATCTCACCATGCCATTGTTTATCGAATGACCCAGGGAAAAAACAGATTATTTTTGCAGCGTAAACCAACCTGCAAAAGGATGGTGGTTTTATATTGACTTTTCATCAGGTTGTTGATTGATTCAAAGAGCCGTCTCATAGATTCTTCAAACTCCATCTGTTCTTTGCCTTCGTAGAGCCTGAAAGAAGACACATCTGGGTCATTTCTCATGCCAACAGGCAATACCTTTGAAAGTGTGTGCCAGTCACAAACTTCATTTAAAATTGAAAAGAGACAGGGGTGGGAGATGGGGCCCCTGGCCAGGAGGCAGTTGCTACAGCAGGTGCCACATGCATAATTCACTCGAGGGAAAAAACCTACGTCCACCCACATGGTACAGAAACGCTCCCACTGACTCAGATAACAAACTCGCCCCCACCGTCATTTTTATTAAACCCTGAAGGACCTCAGAGGAATAAAATTTGAGCCAAGAGGACATTAATAATTTTAGTCTTCTTCAAGAATCAGAGAGGAGACCAATTTTCAAAATATCATGCAAATATCAAGGAAAAATATTTTCAAATATACAACTCTCCAGTCAGCCATCGAAGGCTTATCAGGCGAACAGGAGGGGCATGCTCGTTCCATGTCAGGGGCCTTGCTTTCGCTGCCCTGTCATTTCAGGAGCATGCTTATTACCTAATTTAAACCTTTTGTTCCTCTAATTATAAAGGTCCTGTGTAGTTACTGTAAAAAATGTATACATAGCAGAAAAGCATTACTTACAAAGTGAGACTCCGCAGTAATCCTGCCCTGTGATTAGTGATTGTTAACATCTTGACAGGTATCTTAACAGGTTTTCAAGCCCTGTGCTAAGATACACATGTGACTTTTTATAGAAACCATCCCCTTATATAAAAGCCCTTTAAGTCTTATCACCCTCTTGGCCCAGTCCTGGAGTGCTGTTCAGCCCAAGGCCTCTCCAAACAAGCCTCTATTGCTAACGTGAAACACCCTCAGCCTAATCTGTGGCATCCTGTGAGGAATACAGAGAAGATGGCTTCTGTCCCCAGGTCAGATAAAGAGCGTCTCCTGTCACCGACCCATTCACAGTCAACACTACCAGGCTGCTGGCTGCTGCAAAGGTGCTCTCCTCAGATAAAGCGCTGACACACTTCACAGGTTTGTTTGCTCTGTCAACCACAGGACTGGCAGTCCATCAAGGCCAGCTCAGCGCTGTCTCCACTAAATCCCCACCCATCCTCTCACCCTCTTTTCTCTTCTTTCTGCTTCTTTTCTACTTCCTTCCTCTGTAGGTGTGTCTCTCTGTCTTCTGAGCGTCATTCGCTCTCTGTCTCTCCGTGCGGCTGTACGTTTATCTCTGCTTCTCTCTCTGGGTCTCTAGTTGCTCTCCGTCTTTCTCTTCTTTTTCCTAACTGACCCCTTCCTAAAGCCCTCCGGAAGTGAGAAGCTTAAGGGGAAGCCAGCGCTGAACGGCCCATGAGCTGGCAGTTGCTGCTGACTTTCTGGGTGTCTAGCTCAAGACCACAGAGATGAGGCTGTGAGAGAAACCAGGAGTGCCTAAAGCAGCTTCTCTCCTCCTCTCTCCTGCAGCTCCCTGGGGTTATAAACCAAGATCTGTGGGAAAGGCCAGTGAGCGCCTAGTCTGTGTTTCTCACTGTACAGTTGAGGACACTGAGGCCCAGGGTGGGAAAGTGACTTGGCTTCACGGTCGTCTTTTAAATGTTATTTGATAGAGGTGGGAAGGAAAAGGGACTTTTAACCTGTAAGCCCAAGTCAAGGCCTCCCACTCAACTTTACACTTTGTAGGAAACTGAATTTAATTTCTCCAGCAAGACATGCTGTGACTGCTCTAGGACTAAGTCACAGACTGTGCCAGTAGTGTCGCTGGAACCAGAACTCAGCATTCTTCTCCTTCTCGGCTCTAAGTGGGGATGGCAGATGACACAAATCTCCTGAGGACAACACTGGGGCATCTGCCTCAGTGGGAACCCAAGCTGCTCCTTGTTATTCATGTCACAAGTGCCTTAACACCACCTTCTAGGCCAGGGGAGGAAATTACATTGACACCTGCTAAGTTTCACAAAGGATAAAAAAAATAATAATTCTGTGGGACAATGGCTTGTAGTTTACACTGGCTACTTAGGCTTGGGGTTTTACCAAGTGGCAATAAAAAGAGCTGGAGGAAATGCCTGTAGTTGGAAAGAAGAGAGAAAACAAACCTATTTAGTGAAAAAGGCTTTGCTATCTACCAGATGCCTCCGTATACTGGTTGCGTGGCCTCAGAGAAATTATGCCTCTGAATCTTACCTTCCTTATTGGTAAAATGGAGATGTAATGCTCAAAGGGTTATTTTAAGGTGGAAGAAAAATGAAATAATTCCTTTCAAATGTTTACTATTGTAGCTGGCGGTTGGTACTGTTAAGCAAATATCAGCTATTCTTATTGTTGTTGATTCCTGAGCACAAAAGTGATCATATTGGCAAACTCTCTGATCGGAGTGTACGAAAATAAAAGGAATATTTTGAGGAAGAAGTGACTAATGAAAAAAATATATAAAAATTTTAGATTATATGGAAGAAATAAATTGATGATGGGGGCCATTCAGCACTGTGGGGCCTCCCCTGAGAAGCTTGAAGAGAAAAGAAAAATAATACCTTATTTATCTGCAAGGCTGTAAGTGTAGCCTTGAAGTCAAGGGCACAGCAGATGTGGCTTCAAGGTCTCTTGTTGGCACTTGGTCTGTGTTATAGCTTCGGGAGGGAAACATGTGGCTTCAGAATGCCTAGAAACATACTTCAGAAACGGGCCGCCTCTGCCAGGGAATGAACTCCTGACGGGCCTGCAGGCCCGGGCCGCGAGGAAAACCAGAGCGACTGCGAGGCGCCATTCTGGGGCACGAGAGTGGCCCGACCGCAGCAGGCGCTCCGGCTCCCCGGGCTTGGATAAATATAGCGCTGCTCAGCATGCATGTGATTCATTAAGGAGACATCAGTGCACAGCTGAGCACTCACCAAATGCAAATGGGGCCCCACGCGGTGAGCGCAATGCTTTGCAACACCTCTTCCAAGCAGGTACATAAAGCTTCAGCCTAAAATGGGGATGGGGACCTTAAGCCAGCGGCCCAAGGGAGCAGACTCTAACCAAGGCATCCTCAGGCTTGTAAAGCCAGCAGGAGGTGCACTTTAGAACCCACCAGTGGATGGTTTCCTGGCACCCCGTCCTAGTTCATTTCCTAGTGCTTCAGCCACTTCCAGCTCCTCCGAGCCTCATTCATGGGCACCCTCCTTCCATCTCCCCGTCCTCTATGTAGAAATGTAGGAAACGCCGTGTAGTTTCCAAACCCTCCCTGCCATTTAATAGGTGGGTGACCTTGGCTAAGTTTCTTTTCTCTCTAAGGCCCAGTTTTCTCATTAGTAAAATGGCACTAGCCCCATATGGTCCCACAATCAAATAATAAGTAAAAAGCAATTAGCACGGTGCCTGCCACATAGTAAATAAACTCTCAATGAATGTTAGCTATTGATATGTAGTATCATATTTTTCCTTCAAATCCACCCATTTTTGAGAAAGAAAGGAGAAAGAAATCAGCATTTTCATAAAGAGAATGGCTATACCATTTATTGAGCGCCTACTGTGTGCCAGGCAGTGCAGTGGAGAGAAACGTAAGATTCAGTCCCTCTCCCCTGAGGAATGCTGAGGTAAACCAACAAGTACAGCATGTCAAAGCAACAGACGAATGAGAGCGTTCTCCCATCTCATTCGCCTCTTCCCACACGCACTGTCAACGTCCCTACCCCTTGCTATACGGTGAGAAAAAACTTGAGTATTAAAATTTTGATATTATTGAGCACTTCCTAAGGGTTAGGCACTCTGCTAAGTTGTTCACATGGATTAGGTCATTTGGTAGAGGCAATGATCTATATTTTACGTATGAGAAAATAAAAAAAAAATGTTTAAAAGGGAATGAGCAGGGGAACGGGAGCACAGAGGAGGGATCAAGGAGTCTGGCTGACACTGACCTCCCATCCGGTGGTACCTGTCTGCCCTCGGCAACCCCCTCCCCGGCCACCGTAGCCTGTCCTCCCATCTCTTTCCTTCCTCCCCAGCAGTCCCACAAATACCCCCAGGATTAGTCCTAGGCCCCGCTTTCCCATCTCCCACTCCACAGCTTTGCCTACATATGCTCTTGGCGAGACACACACCTGACTCATCTCACAAACGCCTAGGAGCAATATCAGATTAATTGGAAGGTTTCAAAAATGAAATCCGTTTTAAGTGTCTCCATGATCTCATATGGAGCTGAGCAAAATTACTCAAACAATGATGTCACACCACACCATTTGGTTACTTTGCTATATAAGTCAAGATACTTTTTTGTCCCCAGATGTGATGCTAGACACTGGAGGAATACTGTGGAAGGGAGACCACTTATTTAGCAAATTTCTCTTGATAAATGAACACTACCTAGGCTGAAGAATAATTATAGCCAAACCAGTGGTCAGGGCTGTCTGAAAATCATCTTTGCATTTATTGATCCTACTTACAGAAAGAAACCCTTCAGTGCACTCAGCAGGCACATTTAAGTCCAAGCACTAGGGCTGGAAAAGATTCATGAATGAGACCGTCTTCTCTCTGATTCCCACCTTCCCTGCATGGTACTGTCACCATCCCCACCTTTTCCCCTAACACCAAGGTCTATGTACCTGAAATGAATCAGAAATCGCTGATTAGACATAAAATTTTGGTGCGATGAGCCTGGAGTGAGCTGTCCAGCTCAATGGTGGCCAAGGAAATTGTCTTTTGCAGGGTAACAAAGTTAAAATGGAAAGCATTATTCTGTTAGAGGAGAAGATATAAGATGTATCAGAAAGGGACTGTGTGAGGAAGGGTGAGGACAGCTGCAGAGTTGCCGCTGTGAACCGTCAAGTGGCCTTGGAGGACAGAACTCCCCTCAGATTTCATTTAGCTGAGTGCCAGCAGCCCCTGAATGGCAGGGCTCAGATCAGCTCTGCATGCCAGTCCCTTCACTGAGGAGGGATCACCACTTAGAGCCAACTGCAAACAAGTTTCACTAAACAGTCTTCTTTCTGTAAATCACCCCAAGGAAGAATGATTTATAGATGAGAGGGGAAAAGACAAACTCAACATGTGAGGATCCTGTTTTGAAAAAGGTTTAGAATGAAGACACAAAAATTAATGCGATCGCTAAGCAAGACTGCCTCAGGTGGAGGTGTAAATAGTCTAAATAATAACTTAAAAAGAAGTAAACAGTATGAAAGAAATGAAAGAAAAACAATCCATCTAAAACATTCACTTTACTTTTAAAATATGGCAAGCCTGTGTCATAAATTAATAGTATAAGTAGGTAATAAGGTGGAGGCAAAAGCCTGGAAAAGAACTCTCGGTTATGAAGGGAGTGATGTGTGCCTCACATCATCCTTCATTCTACCGAGAGAAGCTGCAGCTTTTATGTAATTTGGCAAGAACTAAGTTGCATAATTCTGCACTTACGTAAATTTCCCCATTAACATGAAAAATGATATTCAGGGTTTTTTCCCTCAATATAATTAGAAATTGAGTGTTACTAAAACAATGTAGCTAAGGATAGGAACACACATACACACACGTTAATGGTTCTAAGACATATAGAGAATAATACAGATTGCATCATCTACTGGAAAGACGAGTTAATATTCAGCAGAGTCCTTCCAGCTCTTTCTTTTTAGGCCTAGTTGTTCTAAAAGTTTGGGTGCCACGAAGAAACTCGGTTTTGACTGATCCTCTTCCTTTAGTTTCTTCCTTTAGTTTTTAATCACCTAGGAAGTACCCATGATATTTTAAGTAATAACAGAAAAAAACTAAGTTGCATAATGATTACATACATAATGATTACATAATGATTTCCTAGTAAAATCTGGAAATCTACATATTATCTCTTAGAAAAAGGATTCTGTATGTCAACAATCCCCTTATACACTTTTACATTACATTGTGATCTTTAAACAAGTAAATATTACATTTCATTTAAAATGAGATATTTACTCTTTCTTTGGGGTGAATGTTTCTTGGCTTCCAGCTCCTTTCTCTAACAATCCTTTTCTCCGAAGTCTTTCCCAAATCCTCTCATTCTCGGTGTGAGAACTGGGGCTGGAGGCAGGGGATCTAGCTCACGCGTACAACTGGAGGCAGTTTTCGTCTACGATTACAGAATAGAGATGCTAATTTTTCACCTACCTCCTGGTTCCTGGCCTGGGCTCTGGCTAGAGAAATTGCCTAAGAAATGTCAAGTTATTATTATTACTCTAAATGGTGGTCATGCCAAGAGCATCTGAACTTTGTCCTTTCAGTCTGTGGCTTCCTGGGAAGGATAATTAACCCCAGGCTTCCTGCTCCATTCCACTGAGAGCTTTGATATTTGGTGTGTGGAGTTAAATAGAATTTTTAACATTTTCCTTGCTAATGGTGCTGATTTTAAAAATACATGTGCAGTAAAACTCTCTGTTTTGAAATCTGGGAACACCGGAGGAAGTGTTGAGTTCAAACCTGCTAAGGTTTGCATTACTGGAGACCTCATTAGAGTAGGCTGGCTAAGGGCCAAGGCAGCTGACAGCAGAGGGCGGTGCAGCAGAAAGAGCAGTGGTCTGGGTCCCCAGAACTGAATTTAAACTTGACTCCAGCATTAGTGCCGTGACCTTTAGTAGCTTACTTCCCTCTGGGCGCTGGTTCCCTCATCTCTAGACGGGCCACTTTACCACTTGGGGAACACTCAGGATTCTTAACTTGCGTCTGTTGTCAAAGAGGCAGGTAGAGTGTGCTGATCATCCAAGACCAAGCCTGCTTCCCCCACAGAACTCTCCAGAATGGCGTATGGCCCCACAGGCACCCAAGAGCCTGGAATAGGTAAAGGTAAATCTTGAAGAGCCTGAATGTCATTTAGTCATCAGGTACCATTAATTTCTTTTCCCAAAGTCATTTTTCCAGCTTTGTTGAGATATGATTGACATAAGGTGAGTATCATGATGATTTGATGCATATATATATTCCAAGGTGGTAACCACAGTAAGGTCAGCTAACACATCCATCACCTTCACATATTTACAATTGTGTGTGTGTGTGTGTGTGTGTGTGTGTGTGTGTGACAACATTTAAGATTTACTGTTAGCAACCCTCAAATATATAATACAGTATTGTTAACTAGAGCCCCCAAAGCCATTTTCTATCCTCCATCTTCATCAGTACCACCTTTAATCCACATCCCCATCACCTCTCACCTGAAGGGCTTTCTGAGCCCACATCCTTTCGTTCACTCTTATTTCCTCTCAATTCATTTTCTATCATGGTCAGAGGACTGTTTCAAAACAGAAAAGTGATATTCTTTTTTCAAAATCTTTTAATGCTCCTCTCAGGATAATGTCCATAGCCGTGGCCTGGCCTTCAAAGATCCCTAAGATCTGCCCCTTCTCATCCCTCTGGGCCTGCTATTTGATCCCTCTGTCACTGAATTCCAGCCACCATGGCCTCCCCACAGCTCAACTGAGTCAAGCTCACAAGATGTCAGGGGCCTCCTTCCAGCTTTATTCTCATCGATCACACTCTCCTCTTCATCTGCCAACTCCTACTCAGCATTCAGGTGACAGCTGAGATGGCATTTCCTCCAGGACACCTCTCTGACCCCATGATGAGGCTGGATCTCCTTATTCCACGCTCTCGGGGCAGCTCGCGCACCCATCCCACTGACTTCACAGGTGCCCACATGACCGTCTGCTTAACGCCTCCCTTCCCAGCTAAATTAAAAATCTCATGAAGATGAGGCCTGAGTTTGTCCAATTCACTGTCATATTTCCGGTGTCCAGCAGAGTGACCAAGAGGCTACTCAATAAATATTTGTTAGATAAACATTTGGTTATTAATGCAAACCAAACCTCTACCATTAGATAAAGCAACTAGATGGAAATGGAATTCCATTATCAACTCAAGGGGTAAAAAGAAGAACAGGGTGTTAGGGCCCAGTGTGCATGGGACAGGTAACGTGTTAGTGCCAAATGTTAGGGACAATAAACACTGAGTTAAAGGCCCTTTCGAAGTTGTAGGCTCTAAGGGCAATTTTAAAAAGCTGAGAGATAACCCATGTACAGAAAAGCTGTTTACCATCTTTAGGTTTCCCGGGACCATGTGTGAATTAGTTTCGAGGTTCACACCCCTCTTGCCACCTGGGTGCCCTCCAAAATGAGAGAACACGGCAAAATAGGTTCAGAAAAGCAGGACACGCAATGCACGCAGCAGACAAGGCTCCAGTGTGAGCCGGAGCAGGGCCCTTGCCATGCTCTACACTGGCTCCTTGGGTTTAGGACAGGCTGCATTGTAGCACTTGTTGCCATGAGGAGGCACTAAATTATCACAAACCTGCCCCACAGCTAAGTCCTTTTTAATTTTCGCCCACTCCAAGGACACAATAGCAGCAAGCCAAACAACTGAGCAATACACTCGTTCCTATTAAGGAAACGAATTCGACTTCGGGGGACGCCTGCCCAAAGTGCATTTGAAGTGGGTCATCCAGTACGCCCAGCCACTCTGATTCAGGCTCGCACCCCTGACAATTACTTCAGCATGGCGACTTTTGCCTCCTGGCAAACCAGACCCTTTATTATCCTGCATGCTCATATTTAGTTACAGGGGATTTGCTAACACGTTCCATAAACCTACATATTTATTCAATAAATTGATCTCCCACCCAAGTCATTTTCTGCGGAACTGTTAGCCTCAGCATTTGACAGAAATAGCCATTTTTGCATAAAGGCAAGGATTCTGACGTCGAGCTAGATTCCAGACTTCTAACAAGTAGTTAACAAGAAAAGAAAACTGTCTGTGGTTTCGACCTGAAAGAATGAATATCTTGTGTCCTCCATGTCTTTTCCTTTAACTATCTACATCACAGTTAGTCTTGTTCTGCAAAATTAAGCCATTTAGAGGGACAAAGGAAGTGGACCAGAATGATGTCTTATGCTTTGCTGTGAGCGGAGTACGAGATTGGTGCCAAATAGGAAACAGTTTACCCAACCTCCTAAGGATCCACAGGGGAAGCTGGTCTAGGATTACACCTGGCAAAGGACTACCCATAATGCACCTACCTAATTCACATGTAAATGAAAGAAAATCAACTGCACCTGATCGTCCTGCCCCCTGATGTTCCCCTGAGTGGATGTTAGGAAAGGTGCTAAACTCTGAGAAAGGGATTGCTAATTCACCGAAGACTTTCTAATGGCAAAACACCTTGCCTCTGATCAGTTTCCAGTTTTCATGACCTGACTGTAGCAGGTGATAATGCTGAGATACTCCCTCCGTGATATAAACCCTTTCCTGGCTCCTGGAATGCCAATCCTTTCTGCTCCCTTTCCTATGACCCTGAGCCTCCTTCCTTGGGGCTCTCCGATTGTCCGTCTCTTCAACATCATAATCTCCCGGGTTTCATCCTGAGTTTTATAGTATTGCTCACCTCGCAGTATAACTTCAAATATCTCTTTGAATCTATTTCTACCAAAACTATATCTGCATTTTCGCTCTCCTGAACTCCAGATCTGCATCTAACTGCCTGCTGGACATTTATTTCCATCTGGCTATGCCAACAAGCACCTCAAACTTAACATGCCCCACATCAAACACCATCTTACCCTCCCCCAAACCGGCTCCTCCTGTGTACTCATCACGCTGATGAGCAATGCCTTATCGAATGGGTCCCAAAGCTCAGCCTCCGATCGGCCCTGTCCTTCAACTCCACTCCCACATTCAATTAGGTCTGACAACCCCGTCACCTGTGAACTCCTACCTTCATCCTTCCCTTCTCCTCCAGCCCCACTGTGACCACCTCAGCTCCAGGCCTCTTGCCTGGATTATTGCGATAGCTCGTTATTGACATCCTGCCTTCCCTACTCTACACCATATTCCACACACTAACCTCACTTCTGCAGTAATCCTTCTAAAACCTGAATGTGATCCTGCCATTCTCCTGCTTTAGAACTTCAACGGCTCCCCACTGCT
Organism: Macroglossus sobrinus; assembly: GCA_004027375.1. Lineage (NCBI taxonomy): Eukaryota > Metazoa > Chordata > Mammalia > Chiroptera > Pteropodidae > Macroglossus > Macroglossus sobrinus. The sequence continues at coordinate 85,766 of PVKZ01002961.1, forward strand.
AAAAGCAAGGCTTTCCAAACTGTTCCTCGGAGAAAAAAATATTTTAAGCAGAATTCTCAATAGATGCTTGTTTATTTATAAATTCTATCCATGTACTCTTCTAAGTCAAATGTTTATAAGGTTTAATTTATTTTCATTTTGGGAGGAAATAAGGGCATTTTAATATTTCTATTTGATCCCAATGAATTAGTTTATACATCCACTGGGGTATTCATTCTGTGCTCTGAGGACGGAGGGCAGCGTCTGTGCCAGTATCCCCAGCAGAGAAGTCAAACTCCTCGGTCTGGCACTCACGGCATTTCACAGTCTAGCTTCAACCCCCCTCTTCAGACACACCGTCCCCTCTCCTCCAAGACCACAGCTTCACCTCCCGCCCAGTCTTCTCAGCAAGCATGAGCTTCGCGGCGAGCACAGACTAGCACAGAGAACCGAGGCTTGGATGTTGGACCTCCCTCCCCCTGCCCATGTCTAGATGTGTGGCCTAGAGTCACTTTCTGCACCTCTCTGGGCCTCAGTTTCTCCTTCTGTAAAGTGAATATAATAATACCTACACTTTACAGGGTCGCTGCAGTAAGTGAGGTAGGGGGAAGCGATACAGGGTCGCCTACAGAGGAGAGGCTTATTAAATGGTACCTCAGAGTAGCAGTAATTAGGTCTATTTCATGTGTTGTTCCCTCTGCAGATGCTCCTCGCCTTACGATGGAGTTATATTCTGATTAAACCATCTAAGTGGAAAATGCATTTAACACTCCAAACAGGCTTCTTAAATGCCTTTCAATGTCTACTTTAAAATACCACCTCCTCTGAGGAGTCCTGCCAACCCTCCCGAGGTGGAGTGTGTCATTTAAACCTGTCTGTCCCTAGGAACCATGCGCTAGTCTCCACTGTATCGTCCCACTGATCATTGCTTATTTCAGGAAACTGGGAGTTGAGTGCTGGTCTGCGTGTCTGTCTTGCCCACTAGATTGCTGCTACTTGAGGAAGTCTGATATTAACTACAGACTTCCTAGTACTTAACAAAGTCCCAAAGCACATAACAGGTGCCCAATAAAGTTTATCAATATTTCCACATGCAAAGGGAAAAGAGGACTATTTAAAAGCGCATATGCACAATTTCATGTTATAATAATGGTGACTTACGTTAACAGTTTAAAAAGTGCCTTCACACGTATTTGTAAGAAACAGCCTGCTAGCTCCCCCTCTGCACTGTAGCCACTCATGATAGTTAACTCAAAATAGATAATAAATTAAAGAGAAGTAACTGTTTGACAGTATCCCTTTGATGACAGTTTATTCTTCTATTCTGATCTGGTGCCAAGTTAATGTGGTCATAAAATAATTCCATTAATTGCAATTGTGAAGTTTACTGAGCCATTACTGTCATCAAAAAGTGAAATTATATTAGAAACTGAAAACAACACTTACATAGGAATAAATGGCATTAACATGTAAACAAATTATATGCAGGAGAAACAGGAATAGCAATGTGACCAGCATTGCAGACCAGGCTCAGCGTAAACAGATGATTACATTTTAATATTTATTCATATATGAACAATGAAAACAAATCACAGTGGCAAGTACCTTCAAGTTATATTCACATTTGTTTAAAAAGGAAGCAGCTTCTGTAGGCCCTCCAACTGCAGGCTACTGTTTGAGCTTTATTCAGACAACCTTGCTGCCTAACATATTCATGACCCAGAGGATAGACTAGCGTGTAATATTTACATAAGAAGAAATTGAACTGGTGGCAGGGTGAAGTGGAGGCTGGGAGGAGGGGAGCCGGGAAGAATAAAGCAAGATACAAAATGAAAAAGGCAAAAGAGAGCATCAGGTCACCCGGTGCTGAAGGCAATTAGAGGAAGAGCAATGATGCCTGGCCTGGCGAAGTGAGCCAGACTGGGGGTTTCCGCTGGAGGTATGAACCGTGCTCCTCTGATGCCTGTGTTAATGGAGTTGCAGCCCCAGTGCAGGTAAACGGCACTGCACAGGCCACGGCCAGCCGTCGGCTTCCAGGTGAGGGCTGGCGAGCAGGAGGGCGCCTGGAGGTGCTGCTGCTCCCATCAGGATGCTGAGTGCATTTCTCTTTCCCTGACCAGGGACTCTTTTCCAAGGAGTGTGAGCTCACCTGGGCTAGCCCTACGTCAGTTTTTTCTTATTCGTTCCTTGGGAGGATACAAGGATAAAGTGCTGGTTGCCTGGATAGCTTTGCCAAAATAGCGAGGATGTCTTTCCTGACAACTCCTGCTCCAAGTCAGCGTTTTATTTACTGAAACCCTACTGTGCCCGAGTCTGACAGCACCTAAAGCCACACGGCTTTGTGCCTCTCTGCAGCTCCGAAAGCACCCAGCAGGTCAACCCTTCTGGTCTGAGCTGCTCTCTCTCGGGACGGCCCCTCCTCTTGGCCCACCGCACTTCGGATTTGCAGGGCCTGAAAAATGTTCAGCTCTTAAATTCACTTAGTCAGTTGAGGTAGAATGTGAAGCCTCACTCTGTAGATTCTTAGCTGTGTGACCTTCGAGCTTGAATCTAGGCCTTGGCTTATCCGTGGCAGGGGTTCAAAGCGGCACCCCATTTCACATGGAATGAGTGCCAACGACGCGCCAGGTGCTATCCTCAGTGCTTGGGATTCAGCACGAAACAAAGACCCCTGTCCTCCTGGAGCTGACATTCTAGCAAGGAGAGGGCAGTAAACAAAAGCATAACTAATTATTGAATAGTACGTCCACATGATTAGTTCTGCAGGGAGGAAAAATAAGACAAAAAGCAGAGTGAAAGGGGGAATCAGAAGTGCTGGGACAGCGGTTGTGACTGTAAAGAGGGTGGGGAGAGAGATATTTGAGCAAAGATGTAGAAGAGGTGAGGGCATGAGCAAGCACATATCTGGGGAAGGGTGCAAAGGCCTTGAGACAGGCATCCGAGCCACAGCAAGGCGGCCTGTGTGGCTGGCACAGAGCGAGTGAGGAGCAGGAGAAGATGAAGTCAAGACGTGATTTTTGTGAAGACTGATGGAGATGGCAAATGAAATGCCTTAACTGATGACAATAACAGGGGGCACTTGCTATGTGACAGGCACTCGGCTAAGTGCCTGACACCAATCAGCTCTGCACAAGAACCCTGCAGGGATTTGTACATGCATGTCTGTTTTACATATGAGAAAACTGAGCATTAGGCAGACTAAATCATTTTCTCATGATCATAAACATTAGGATATGGTAGTGGTAGGGTTCAAAGGTAGAATTCAAACCCCAGTGGCCTAGCTCCAGAGACTATGCCTTTAGCCTCTGAGCTGACTGCCTCTCATAAGCAAAGGGGATCGGGATAAGGGCAGTGACAGAGGAATTTGTGGATGGCAGAACAGCCCCAGGAGACTGGGATTACACGGAGGAGGAGGAAGAAGCAAGAACTAAATAAGCAGATCTGTAACAGAGCAGAAGACATGATGCAAAAGAAAAGACAGGCAGAGCAAGACGGGAACAGAGAGCTGGGTCAAGGCTGCTTGGGCCAAAGGGGCCTGACCACACACACAAGGGAAGTGAAAGCAGCAGACATAAGCAGGGCCACCCAAAGCACAAACAACAGACCAATGTGAATTCACAGGAACATTAAAGTCCCCGTATTATGCTCCTCAAAAAGCACAGATGCCTGGTAAAGATACCCCCTCTTGAAAAATAAACAATAAGAAATGTTTAAGAGAGCATGATCAGTAAGCCAGACATTGGAGAGGTATCAAGATACCAGAACTTCCTTTACTATTTTAAACCTGAATTTTTGGGAAAAAGCACCCTTGCTATCTTTCCTAAGTGAAAACACGGAACAGCTATCTGGAATAAATACCAGATCACACTGAGAACTTTGTTCATGATCTCATTTCATTATCAAAACATTATGAGCTAGTTTATCCCCATTTATGGATAAGGAAACTGAGGCTCAGAGAGGCTGGGTCACTCTCTAATTCGAGTACTTACAGGGACAGATATGTGACCCCCTCCAAGGTCTGTCCCTGTGAACACTGACCAGCGCTGAGCCAACAATGAGCATGACTATAACCGTTACCCCATACTGCCTCCTATATCCTAGCCTGCTGCAACATTAGGATTTGTAAGGAGCACAGACAAATGGGAGCACATCTGACTGCAGCCCTGTGCTCTGGATCTTCTCTTTTAGAGAGTCATCCTTGCAGAAGTGCTGCAGGCTCATTTCTATGTGCCTGGCCAGTAGGCAGGGAAGCTAGTCAGTGTCCATCATGTGGATCAGGGAAGTACAGGCTGCTTCAGACTCGGAATAATTCTACGGCTCAGAAACCTTGGGGATCAGCTCGGCTGGTCGTCTGAGCTTTAGGCGCTGCAAGGAGTTTTGTAAAGAAGCTCAATGCCCAGAAGATAATCATTTCAGCTCTTTCTAAATGTTCCTTGCTGTGCTCTGTATCTCCCAGGGGCTCAGTCATCCTAGAAAAGCCTAGTAGATATTGGTCATATTTATGTCCATCCAGCATCTTCTGGACGTACTTCCTACAATTTAAGAATTTCCTGAATTTTTAAGCCTGCCTCCCTGTGGCAGAAGCTTGAAGATGCTCTACCAGCTTTTGCTGCAGATATGGGATAGGCATGTGCCCAGAGGCACCTGCCCCAGACTTTGCCCCAGGAGCTAGTGACACAAGAAGAGGGCACAGGAAAATTCCTTTCTTTGATTATACAATAGAAATAAAGAATCCTGAATAATTCCAATCCTTGTCAACAACTTCTCTTCCTCTCTTACCTGACTGCATCCTGCTTATCGACACAGGAAAATCCCCAGCCCTTAAAAATGTTTGTGTGCAATATGTGAAAAAAAAAAAAAAAAGGCAAGGGAACAACTAATGAGAGCGAGATCAGCTGCAGTTATGCACATGAGGAAAGAGGACAAAGAAATAACAGGAAACAAACACAATACCAGATACAATAAGCCCCAGAAGCAATAATTATATTACAATTTCTACCAGCTGGCTTAGAAATCTCAAAGCATTGAACCTTCTATTTTCTAGTTGCCCAAGTAAAGTGCCCTATGAATGTAGGGAAATATCCCCATCACTTCCCCAAGCCCTCGAGGATCCACTGGAGAGCAAACCATTGCTGAAGATTCAAAAATAAACAAGACATAGGAAACCGACCTTGCCTCGGCATGAGGTCCTAGGCCCTCCTTGCAGGTCAGTCTACATTTAAGTTCATGAGAAAGGATTCGAGATCAGGCCTGGATTACCTCAGAGACATCTCTTCTCACCAAATGCCTTCTCTTAGCCCTGCCCCAAATGCACTTTTCCAACAGGTATTTTATGAGTGTCAATGATGTTTTGTATAGCATGCTGGGGATACAGTAAACAATAACAGATCACCCCACTCCCTAAAAAGCCTAACTCACTTAGAGTTCCAGCAGCTCTTCATTTACACTGAATGACGAGCCAGGGGCTCTGCAAAGTGACATAACTTGAGGCAGAGGAGAAGAAAGTAAATGTACAAATGCGCTTTGTTCCAGTAGAGGTAAGAGATGAAGACAGAGAAGATAAGGAGAGAGAGAGGATAAGAAGGAAGAGAAGGAGGAAAGGTCAACAAAATAAGTAAACCAAAAGGAAAAACTATGCAGAATAGATGATAAATGGAAGGATATGTTCTTGTAGACCTGAAGATTTCACTTGCAAGAGGAAATAAGATATCTTTCCCTTTGAATCTGAAATTACAATGTTTGAATCCTTGAACTCCTCCAAACTTAACCTTTAGAAAGACCCACAGTTGTCTATTTGGTTTTCAAATAATTGAAAAGGATCTCTCAAATTTGGAAGAATACCTCTATGACTTTAATACACGGTCTATGCCTTGACTGACAAACCAGAGGAGTTAAAACAAATATTTCATTTTTAGCATAACCTAAATGACAAAAGTTGCGTGACATGGTCTATGACACTCATCTCTTTCTCTTCATCATCTGAAATCTCACCAAGGGTTTTAGGGGAATTCCAAATGATGACGCATTTCAGAAGACGTTGTAGCCCATCCATGGTCAAGATCAAAATGCTGATTATGAAATTCTACTTTCTTTGGGGAAACCACTGTCCAAGTAAACAAGTGCACACCAGAAGCGCTGACCCAGCCTATGGCTCCAGAGGCGCAGATGTGACCACAGCTATACAATCTGCATATTCCTGCCCCTGGTCATATTGTTTAAGACCTGAGCACATGACTCAAGACAGTTCTTGGCATAAGATTTTGCTGGAACAATAAGAAACCTAGAGTTCTTAAACTAGTAGAATAGAAACCTGAGTTTATATAAACCTTCCACTTTGGAAAACTTGACTCAGAAGGCAACCAACAAAAGAAAAATAGAGGCAAAATCTAGAGAGATAGACACTATCCAAATGACATTAAGCATCTGGATCCAGCCATGCCGATATATTTCTTGGATTTTATAATGATATGAAGTATAAAAAAGTCCTATTTCTCTCTAATTCAGTTTGAGTCGAATGTTCTTCATTTGCACTAATAAGAATCTGGACAATACATTCCCCATATGCTTTTTTCTTATTTCCCATCACACACAACCAACCTGATACATATAACCAGTCCCCAGCCCAATTTTGCCTTTACAGTCAGGAACATAAATTGTTCTTTTGCGGGTTGTTTTTGATGCCTCCAGCCCTTTAAAATGGCTGCTAACCTCTGTGATACTGACCATCAAACATGAAGTCCCTTAGGTACTCTAGCATGTCAGCTTATTTTTTTTGGTCACTAGGATCTCAAGAACAGGCAGGTCAACTGCAAATACCAGCTCATCTGTCATGTACCACCTCCGAGAGCCAAATAAATGTTAAACTCTCGGAGTTCAGCTCTCTCCACCTCCATGGATTATAGATTCCTGGAGAGTTTTCACCATCACTCAAAGCAAATGAAAATGGTGGATGAAACGCAGAAGAGCCTCAAATCACAAATCATGTTCATTGGATGAAACACCACTCTATAACATGTTAAGATATTCCTGCCCCACCCTCCAAATGAACTTACAGGGAACAATTATTACCTAGTCATCTCTCTCTAAGTTAGATTTTTAAGTTGTTTTTTATTGACAGCTGGTTATGGTTTTGCAAAAGAGTTTCTCAATGGCGTAAATACTGCCGTATCCCAGAGTAATTTCAGAGCTAACCAATCACTCTTACATAACAAGAACTCACTGTGAAAATAATGTCCTCGACCGCACAATGAACTTGAACACATATTCCAAAGCTTTTAGAGTTCTTAGGATCGGCTCACACTGCTCCCCTCTGCTGGAGGTATCCAAGTAAGTCTTCAGCACCGTCATCAATTTCCTGAATAAGAGATTATATTTTCAAAATACATCTCTTCTCAACTCCCAGCATGGTAATTAGTTTGCTCAGTAAATTATAAGGCATTCAATCAAAGGTTAAAGGTGGTGGTATAGCCAAGCTCACTCACTCATTTACAACCATAAAAATAACTCTGCTTAAAAATTATCTTTAATACAGGGAATAAGTATTTCCTGCCTGTAAAAAGTCAACAAAGAAAAAACTAGCAAGGAAAAAAAATCTTTTTGACCAGGAAAACTAGTAGCAATCAGAATATGAGTGGGAATAATTGTGGTGATGTCTTTTCCAGCTTTTTCTTCTTACATAAAATGTTCTTGTAATATCATAGGGCTCCCTTGCTGAGAAACTGTCCATGTTTCTTCGTTACCAGCAAGGCAGACTTCATACTACTTGACCTGACTTTCAAAGTCCCTTCATGTACTTCTGCCACCATAAAGTATACCAACCTATGGGTTTATATATTGTTATTTAATCCAAATAACCCAGGTACAGATCGGGTTTTGTCAGAAAAGGGAGAACTCACACAGGGTAGTGACAAAAGGAAAATATTCAAGTTCCTTATGCTCTAGGTATCTAGCCAGGGCAAGTAGGAGATGCACAGTTACTTACTTGTAAGCTAAGGTAGCACTGAAATGCTGTTGAATGTAAGCCTCCAGAACAGTGTTGAAATGCTGGAATTTTCGGTCAGCAATGAGTCCTATTATATAGATCTGATGAAAAGGCAAGGAATTAGTGTTTTCAGGGCAGGCTCAGGGCAGGAGGCTATATTCATATGGCATAACTAAACCCTTATCAAATTTTTTCACCCAGAAATTAGCTCACTAATATACTTTTAGTCATTTTCATTAAGGCAGAGTCTCTCCTAAAAAGTGTTTTATGAAGTACGCTACTGGGCATTATAAGATAAAAGGGTTTCAGTCAGATAAGTTTGAGAAACCTCAGGTTCTCATTGTCAGACTGCCTTCTTTACTGCAGGACTTATCAGAGCCTTTCACAAACCTATGGGCACCATGACTCTCAGAGAGACCATGCAATGTTCGACACTTCCCAACATTATTTAATCAAAGGCCCTTTCTTCAGGAAGCATCCTTGTTAGGACTAGATTTCCTGATCCTCTTAGGAAGCACTTGGCTAAGTCACAATTGCCTTCAAGTAACCACTTTAAAAATGTAACTGTCACTGACACAAGGGGTTAACATATTAACACTTTATTGATCACTGAATTCTAACGCAGATGTTTCTTTTGTTTATTTTGACATGACACAGAAAATGTGAGTTTGAACATCCAGAGGAGGAAGTGACTACTTGGGAAGATGGAAAGAGGAAAGATCTAGATTGTACCACCATCAAAAGTTCTGGGTAGGCAGGGGGAGTGTAATGCCTCTGATGAGTTGGAGAATATGAAGAAGAAGAAGGTAAAGGAGAGTCTGGATACATTTGGGGTCCTTCACAACCTGGCCAAGGCCTTGCTCCTGACAGTCACAGAAAGCTGAAGCAATCATTCATAGTATCCAGTTTCATATACTTTCAACCAGTGCCAGTCTGACATCAACACTTAAAATTCCCCTTTCGTGCACCCTGCCCATGCATTCAAATGAACTCAAAACAAATAAAAGGAAACAGCAGTTCATTCCTTGGTCTGGTTGCCTGGGTTACAATTCCTCCAAAAGATTCATGGAAAGGGCCATGAGTTCTCAGTGTTCTCTCAGGGAGACACACATTAATGTCTAATGTCACTAAACACCTGTTCCCTCTCTCTTACCAATGCATCAAAGACGAGGATGTCGTACTCATTACTTTGAGAATGCTCCATCATGATGTTGAAGAGGGCATCCAGAGTATCCTGGAGAAACTGGGCGAAATAATGAAGATCACATTAAAAAACAGTACAGGTGACCCAGAAATCCACTCCTCAGTGTATACCCAAGAGAATGAGAGCACACATCTACCACTTGCATGATCGAGTGGTCCAGGGAGTTTTATTCACAAGAACCAGAATTTGGAGCACCCAACTGTCAATCAACAGCACAGTGGATGAATATATGGCGATGGTTTCACACTGCAGAAAAAACCCCAGCAAAAACAAGAGCAAACTATTCTACATGGAATGATGAGGATGGCTCTCATGAGCCCCGTGTACAGCTAGTAGGACACAAAAATGTGCATTCTTTATTATTTTATTTTTATAAAATTCAAGAACAGGTAAACCCCATCAATGATAATGGTAGGGGGCTTAGTGGTTTCCCACTTGGCTGAGAAGTGTATGAGAGAACCCACTGCAATGCTAAAAATGTTCTGTATATTGATCTAGGTGGTGGGTACATGGGTGTATACATGTGTAAAAATACATTGAGCTGCATTTTTAAAACAAGTGCTCGGTACATATTTTACTCTGTGTGTATTATATATTAACAACAAACTTAAAAAAAGAAGTGTGCAAAAAAGAGACAATGGAATTCACTCGCAGATGATTTCTTTAATTTGACCAAAGGTGACAGAGCTTATTAAAGAATGTCGGGATAACTTCCCTGCCATTGCTGAACCAGGTAGGTGGTTCAATCGTGCACATTTAAAGCACTGATCTGGGAATTCAACTATGGTTTCTCCATGTATGGGCAGTTAACTAAAATGTGATACCTCTTTCTCCTAAGGCATGGGTCAGTATTTCCTATAGACCCTCAAAGTACAGAGCTACCATATGAAGATGTTTAATCTCAGAATTTCTAGCCGTATCAAGGTTCTGATGGAAACAAGATCACCAGGAGGGTTGCTTTAATTAGATCTGAACTTTAGACACTGTCTTCTCCACCACCACGTGGACACAATACATTTGACATCTGCATTGTTTTCTGCTTGTTCACTTAAAATGTGAGCCCTGATGTCTTTTCCTTTCTCATGTTTAATCATAATAGTCTCTAAGAAGCAGAAATCAAGAAATTAAAAAAAAACGTTTTATTTCTAGTAGTAACATGTAGGTAGTACTAAGAGATATACCACTATAGCAATTCATAACAATAAAAATAAGTTACCTTTAATAAACTTTGTATATTTTGTACGTTTTACTTCAATAATTGTACACTATGTATAACAAGACTGTGCTGAGTCATTTTTAAATATTATCACCTAGACTGTTTACAACCCTGTGAAAATGCCATATTCATAATATTATCACCTTAAGTTGGCAAGTGGATGAGCTGGAATCTACACACATATTAATCTATTTCCAAACACTGGGCACAACCATATTTTCTGCCAATCAATATTCATCATCATTGAACCACATCACTCCCAAGGTTTCCCAGTAAAGATTTCTCATGGCAACTTGGCATACTGTGTCTCACTGTCAGAGAAAGAGTCATCCCATCTCCTTCAACACTTCGCTTCCACCCTGTAGCCACTCATGACTCAAAGCTCTCTCACTGGTGGATGAATACAAACGAGATGAAGCCCCACTGACCTTCACCACTTCCTCTCCATCCACGATCTTCAACTTTTCTAAATTCTCCTGTAGCAGTTGAGGCTTCATACGCCACTTCAGCAAACCCAGCAAGCCCACTGAAATATAGCACAGACAAGCAGAATTACTACGCCTGGCCCCAAATGCCCACACCAGGACCTCCTAGGGTTCACGCATGCACACACACCACATACACACGACCTTCGATGGTTCCATTACCGTTCTGGGTGAGCTTTGTGGAGCACACCAGGGTAGAAATGGAGAACACATCCCGGGAGCTGACAGAGAGCCCCCCAACACTGCTGGAGCTCCGACTCAGGGTAGACCCCTTGTTTTCCACATGGTGTCGGTAGGAAGGGAGAGTCAAGTAAGCACTGGCATCCTCCATCTTCTTGCTGTCCCCCTGGAAATAACACGTTGGTTACTTCCCTCAGCCAAGAGTATGCACCCAGAGCTATACAGAGCTTGCAGTGGCCGGACTACACATGGTGAGGCAGGGAGATTCAGAATAGTGAAGAATGTCATCAGAGATGCCAGTTGGTAAGGCAAGGCTGTTTTTTCACAAAATATTCAAGAACCTGAGGTTTCATTAATGGAAAGGGGGTTGATTGACCAGTTGAAGGTTCTGTGGTCTTTATTAGTGGGAAAAGGAAATTGAGGATTCCTACCTGGGACATTTTAATTCATCCTAAAGTATTTGAGATCTTAATATACATGTGTACCAGTGAGATAAGAGATCAGCTTAAAGAAGTTAACAGCAAAGGCACTGGAGTCTGAAAGCCCTCGGATTGAGACTCTTTTCATTCATAAGTCTGTTCCATCTTTGATACCTTCCTTGTCCCTCTGTGTCTCATTTTTCTCATGATTAAACTAAGGGTTAATCACATTTCCTACTTCCGAGAAATTTTGAGCAGACTAAATGGCATACTGCACAAAGAACACATAATGCATAGTGATACACACATAAGTCCCTTGGTATAATGAATGACCAGAGGCAAGCATTACAGGACTTAACATTTATTGAGCCCTTACTCTGGACCAGGTGCTATACTGTGTGTTTTAAATGCCTTAGTTCGTTTCACTTAAGCCTCAAAACAATTGTTACTGTTGTGGATACTATTATCCTCAATTTACAGATGAGGAAACTGAGTCTAAATGAAGGTGAGTACATTAAAAACTGATTGCAAAGGGGCCTTTACCCCCCAGTGAGTTCACAATCTGTTGGGGAAGAATGGCTTTTAAGCCAAAAACTGCCTTCACGGGTAATAACTGCCTTCATGTGTAGTAAATGACAAAACAGAAGCTGTATATAAGAAAAGGAAGGGAGTTTCTGGAACAGTCAGAGAGACTCAAAGAAGAGTACCACGTGGTGAGGTCCTGATGAGGCTGTTTGCCATGCAGATCACAGAAGAAAGAGCAGTTGCAGCCTCCAAGGTTAATAAAGCCAAGGGCAAGTGTTTGATGCTTGTGCTGACCACATAGCCTTGCACTGTTTTGCAGCCACATGCTTTCCCTCCAGCCAGGTGCTAGCAGAGGCATTCTGCTCTCATAAGACGGGTGTGGGAAAGCATGCCGTAAGATCAAGGCAAATGCTTCCTACTTCTTGAAAACAGTCTAAGTCTCATGATGCAAGAATAATGATGGCTGACATCCATACCCTCTGTACATGCCCCTTTCACATCGGTCATCTCACTGGCTTGTCATAACTATTACCATCAACATATCATCAACACTTGAGAAAAAGGAAACTGAGACTCAGAAAGACATGCGAGATAGTCCAGATTTAGTCAGCAGCAGGATTAGGACCCTAAATCCTATTTTTTTTTTTTTCTATTAGCTACAGGGAAGCATCTCTCAACTATTTTGTGCTGGTCTTCTACATATCCCACAGAGGTCCTTTCAGAGCCAGCAGCCCTTTCTGTTTGTAATAATTGTCTCTTCCACTTGTCAAGTGCTCCACGTACCCACCACTGTTGTGTGTACGTAGAGTGTAATCCTTACAATTATTTACTGAGGGCTCACAAATGAGGAAACAAAGGCCTAGAGAAGTTTAAGGTTTTGTACAAGGCTGCACAGTTAGTAAGCCCTGGTGTGTGTGATTCTGTTGTTGACCACTAAACCATCCTGCCATCTCCCCATTACTACCTGCAACTTTGCAGTTAGTTCCAACTCATAGTACCTTTAGGACAACCAAGTCGTGGCATCCATCGTGCAGAGTGGTCCCATCTTCCTTCATCAGCTTCACATAGGACATGGCGAAGTTCTTTTCTCCTTTATCTTTAGCTGGAAATAACATTGTGAGGTCAGGAAAGAAAGTGACACATGGACCATGCAGCTACCCCCCTCCTCGTGCCTTAGAGGAACTGCAGAGATGCCATGTGGTTGGGTACTCACATTCCAGGGATGACCGATGTCGAAACATGAATCGCAGATGGATCCTCTGCATGTCTTCAATAGGGACAGCCACCTCCACAGGCAGAAACCAGAGCTCAGGAGATCATGAGTTACAGGGCCCTTCCTACTTCCTCCACTCCCCAAAAGACAGCCTGGCCATTTAACTGAGAGTGCTGCATGCTGATTTATTACCCACCCATCAAGCCTGATGAACTGTAAATAAGTTACATAAGAACTAGCTATGAAGACAGAACGAAATACCAAATGTAATCCATTTGGCAAACTGCAACCCCAGCCAACGAAGAGAGATCTTTAAATTGCAGTGAAGAAAAATGAATCTCCCTAAATTGATATAAAAGTCACATAATTTTAGCACAGGATTTGATCTGCTGCAAACTGCACAATTCACATTTTCCTTACACCCTCCAGAAGTTTTGGCAATTGCAGTGGGACTTAGCCAATTAACAATGGTCATTAGGGGGAATGCTTAAGGATTCTCATTTATGAAAATTAATAAAAATGCTTGGGTCCAATCATATTCGAGTAAATTCTAGGGCTAATTACCATCCTTGTTTAGACACACATCCAGATGTTTTTGCCTCCAAGGACAGAGTCAAGATAATCACTCCTCATCACCCCCCTTTCACTGTCCAGTGGTGGTCTGCTGCACCCTTGACTGAGATGCTTTGGTGCTCTGGATCGCCCCCTCCCACGGCCTACGGCTCTCTCTGTAGTGAGCAATTCAGGCCAAAGCAGAGAAGGTTAGCTACCTGTGAGAAAACCACTTTGATTTTTAAAATGGACAAGTTTACACTGTACAAGTGACTATTAAAATCCCAATTCATGCATACTTTGGGGCCCTCCCTGCTCCAGAAAAATAAATTTGAGCCTGAAGAGGTCCACATTTGTGTGTTTCACACAGAACAATGCATTCGCTCCCTGTGCACTGAATGGTTACTACAAGCTACAATCATGTGAAGCACTGGCCATGCTGATGGGGACCACTCAAAGAGCTCGTGGTCCATATGGGGCCACACACGATCACACCAACTGTGGGACCGGCCTAGCAAAAAGTATAACTGGGGTGCAAGAGAGCACAGAGAAGAGAACACCACCCTGCTCCAATAGCTTTCTGACCCCAAAGTTGGGTAGATCATCATTTTGATGAGAGTGAATACACGGAGACCCACTGAGGAAAATAGGAATACGGTAACAAGGCAAGAACCTGTGAGGTCTGAATAGCTGTCTCTGAAAAAGAAGTTATGTGAACTTCTTGAGTTTGGGTTCAGAGTAAAGGGTAAGTAAAGCCTGCTACTAATTACAAGGCAGACGTATTTGAAGCTGTGATCAAGCTTCACTGTTCACTGAATTAATTCCAAACTCTTCTTATAATGCACATATTCCCTTCTGCTCAGTGGGATGATCTGGTAATGCAAATATCTGTGATTAATGCTACTTCCTTTGAGGCACCCTCCCAATAGGGTATCTTTGAGGTATTCCATAGCCTTTCATAGCTTCACATTTGCTCACAAGCTGTCACTCCTGACTGCTGAGAAGAATGACATGACTTAATATAATGGGCCGGGTACCATCCACAAAAAGGCCATCTGACAATTCCATAGTGGCTAGGTCCTAGGGCAGTGAAGGGTGATCAGGAGAACCGGGGAGCTCACTCACTGTGCCATGATTTCCACTGCAGATGCACCACTGGACACAATCTGGGTACTGTTTCAGATCTAAGGGAGGTGCCTCAGAGACCCCAGATACATGTTTGCTGCTATTATTATTATTATTATTATTATTATTATTATTATCATCATCATCATTATTATTACCTTGACTGTTTCCATCCACCGTGGCTGTTTGACTTGATAGTACACGACAGACCGATATTCATTCATGGGCTTGTCCCCTGCTCCCACACAAATTGCATTCTGACTCAAGAAAAACAAAGAGAGAAAACACTGCAGAATTGCCGATTTCTGCACTCGGGCAACTTTGGTCCTAGGACCAAAGCTGAACTGAAGGCTCAGGGGAAACCAGCCTTTCCCAACCCCTCCGCCAGGAACCCATCATGATCCTTCACATTGCAGATTCAGGCATGAACGTTTCCCGCCCTGAGAGTGACAGCTGCTTAACCACAGAAATTCTATTACTTGCATTCTGGAAACCACTGGAGTGCGCCAGGCGCTGATGTGGCTTCCTTATTATAAATGGTAACGAGTCCTGGAGTTATTGCACGCTGCCAGTCTTATTAATCCTATTTGTTTCCTACATCTGAATGTGCACAACGTTTACAAACAGGCTCAGATCAGTCAAGCAGCTTGTTCTGATGGATTTCTGATGCTAACACACCAAAGTGCCAGCGGGAGCTGGGAAAGGGGAGGAAGGAGCTCAGGCTTCAGACACACTGGCAGAGGGGACAGAGGGAGTCCACAGTTCCCAAGTATTTTCTGGGTTTCAGGCCTGTGCTCAGCTCTGAGACATGGGCATGAGTCAGATATTAAACCTGACATGGGGGTTCACAGTTTGGTGGAGGATTCATTAGATAAGCAGACAAATCACTAAGCAATGCAATGTGATGACAGATATATGCATTTTCTACTATGGGCACAGAGAAGGGACACTTAAATTTAGGATGAGGACTCAGAGAAGATTCTTGGGGACAATGACAGTTGAGGATCTTGAAGAAGATTCCCAGTTGGCTCTGAGCAGAAATGTGGGAAGAACCTTCAGAGCAGAGCGAGCACAGAGCAAGCATATAGGATATTTATTCTCTGCCATAAAAATCACCCTCCAAGTAACAAAGAAATACCTTCTAATAGAGTATGCCAGCCCCTAATTCTCTCTGTTCATTCCAGCTATTTGGCCTCCAAAAAAGACCTTAGCTAGGATCACCCAGAAAGGGCCCAAGTGTGGTTTTTATACAAGACTAGGCCTCATCCCCTATGGGGTATTAGTATGGGGATGTGAGGATTGGTTTTGTAGCTCCAAGCCCCGAAATCACAAAAACTCTCTCACTGTTTAGTGAGAGAGTCCATGCCTCTCACCAGATCCCATTATTCTCCAGTGGATTCTTGGTCCACTCCCACCTGGTTGAATGATCAAAGCTGGACACCTGCAAGCACTCAGGGACCCCTGGTGAACCAAATTAACCCAGGGAAAGGAGAATCCTGCCCCTCTTACTGGAAAACTCCCTCTTCACTTTCGAGCTTTGGGGAAAGAATGAGCTCAGTTTAACATTCACTGGTGGTACTTGCAGCTAAATTGAACCCATTTGATAATAAGGTTATAATATCCTTTTAGAACTTATTTTTTTAAAAAAAACAGTACACTGGAAATGTGGAAAACGATATGCAACTCTCCTGGTTTTTACGGGGATGAAGACTTTCAGAAATTCTTGAGGCAGTAAACTAAAAACACTTCCAAGTTTTTTCTAAACATTCTTGGTGTGCCTCGTGTCTAGTATTACGCTAACCCTTTATATACACTACCTACCTGACTTAATTGTCCTCATAACCACCCCTGATGATTACCGTCCTTATCCCCACTTCACAGCTGAGTAAACTGAGGCTCTGAAAGGTTTAGTCACCTGCCCCCAAAGTAGCAGAGCTATAACTACATTTCAGACTATAATTTGTCCAATGTTCCTTCTAGAACAACCTGGATGTCGTCCAGCCTCCCAAGATTTATATCTAGTGACATTTATGGGCTTAGAGTTTCTGTCGCTCCAGAGAATTCTATCTAGCTTATAAAATTTGAAAATACACATCTATCTCTAGTGAAAGTAAAATTGCTATATGGCAGACAACTGAATCTCACAAAACTGTCCTGATGATGAAAATTTTTGATTGCCTAAGGCTGGAGAAAAAAATATCTCAGTATTATTCTGAGAAAGGCCTAAGACCCTCCACACTTCAAAGATAAACTGAATGCTGCCAAGTATGTTGAGAGCATCGTGATTAGAAACCGAGCCAAGTCTTAGGGAGAATATGATCTGTATCTGTTCCCAGTATGCCTATTCAATCATTTTCCCCATTGCCCACCTCCTTGGACCCCTATTTACAGTAGGACCTCCTACTTGGCTTCTGGTCACCTGGGAGCAGGAATCCGGAAGCCTGGAGGCTTTGCTGACTTGGCCTTTGGCAAACACACTCCATCAAGAAGAAAGTCAGGCTCCTAACACAGGCCCTATTTACCTCAAAGGAATTACCTGAGGAACAAATGGATGTAGATGTACTTTGAGAGCCAGAAAGTGTTCTATACCCACAGGGCCGTGTGATGGGGAAGGCCGATCAGCAACCACAAGGCTTCCCCACCTGGAATCAAATCAAGCCTGGACACAACTATACCACTCTAGTAAAGATGGTTAACCTAACTGTAATGAACACCTATTATGTCAGTGAATTCATTTGATATTCACAAGATTAAGGTGCCACTGCTGCTCATTTTCAGACACAGAATCTTAGGCATAGAAAGATTATATTACTTGCTCAAGGTCATTCTGCTAATCCGGACTAATCTGGACTTTGAACCTGGCTGCCTGGCCCCAGAAGTCATGGTCTTAACCACTATACCGCACCGTTTCCCATGTCCTGCCCCAACCTGCTTAAGCTAGCTGGTCTCAGAAGAGCAGAGATGGCTCAGCCTGGCATCTCAGCCTTTTTGCTTCTCCTTAAACTTGCGTCAGACATCCATCCACATTGCTCGTTTGACCCCTTTGATTCCTGCCCAGGGCTTCACCCTGCAGTGGGTCCGCCTTCTCTGACTGTTCCCCTCCTTCCCGTTACCAAGTATTTACTGTGTACCAGGTACCTTAGACCTAGCATTTTGTTTAACCTGCAACCTCATGAGGAAGAGGAGGAAGAGATTCTTGTTCCTCTTTTATAGACAAACTTGCCCAAGATCACACAGCTAATAGGAGGAGAGGCTGGGATCTGAACCCTGTTTGATCCCAGAGGAATAAATATCTCTGCTATGACTCCTTCTGAGCAAGGTCATTCAGACCCCCGAGTGAGCTGAGAAAAAGTGTAGCCTACGCTGTCCTCTGGCCCACGTGGGAAGTGTGCATCCCAGCAGGTGGAGAAATCAGTGTCCCTAAAGAGGACTGTTCCCACAGGAGCCCACAGCATCAAACAGGAGTGTTGGAGTGTGCTGTCTGACACTTAATTAGGTAGCAATATTTATTTCTGCAAAAAGAAGAAAAGCCTCCCACAGGCTTCCTTAGCAATTTTCGATAGTCAGTCAACTGAACTCCCCCATAACTTCCCTAATAGATGAAACTGCAAATTATTGCTGCGACCCACAGTTACCTCTTCATTTCAGCCCCCAGCATGTCTGCTTCTATATTCATCTGTGATACGCGCATCTGTCTAGCCTGGTTGGGTGTGACTCAAAAAGGTAGCCGAAGTGGAAGTAAAAATGATTCAGAAACAAGAACTGCCCCTTCTAGTTTGTCCTCTGAGAACATTGAAGGGAAGCATATCAGTGCTTCAAAAAACGATGCTGAGGTTTGAAAGTTTTCCAATAGGTAGCTGGATAAAAATAACTTTAAAGCGACAGTCTATACGTTCATGAAATACAATTTCCCTTTCAGATAAAAAGCATCTATTCTTCCTTTATGTACCTTTGAGGGAAGTATCTCTCATTTATTTTTCAGAAGTTTCAAAATCTAACAAAAGAGGAGTGAAATGCTTGGATTTGCTGAACTAGATGTTAATTAATGGGGCCAATCTTTATAAACAAAAAAGGTAATTGCAGGGATTTCTTTAAACTAAAAAAAGATTATGTATCTTCCCAGAATTTAATAGAATTGGTTATTAGCCTCTTTTTTTAAATGAGAAATAAACTAAATAATTTTTTAAATGTATAGGCATGACAGTGAAGGGTTTAAGAGAGTCAGAAACCTGAACTCAACCCCACCCTCTGCCAGATACTAACTTCGTGACCTTGGGAAAGTTGTTTCACTTGACAGAGGTTTAGTTTCCCCTTTTGTAAAAATAGGGATAACAGTACTGCATCATACTTATCCCGGGGCCTGGCACATTGTAATTCCTCTATTAACACTAATCATTCTTAGGTAGAGGAAAGCAAAGCCTGCCTGAGCTCCAGGCCCCAAGGCTAGAGCAGATGACTTGTTGATACTCACACCCCCACCCTACTGTGCTCTCTGATTACCTACTGTGGCCTAAGAGAAATATTTGCCCACGCTAAAGCTTCTGCTGAGAGTGATTTTATTTTCAGCTAAGTACTCTGAACAGAGAAATTGAGAGGCAAAACACTCCCACACACTGGACACAATTGCTGACAACCTTAAAGGAAATATAAGTAAATAAATGTAAACACACATGACAAATATTGTACAGGACATATGCTGTATAAATATTTATAGCAATGTGCTTTGCATTCTTGAATACACTCTGCCAGCCCTCTGGAGACCAATTTACGAATAAGGCTTTCCACCAGAATTTCGGGCTGGGCACTGGGGAGTTAGAGTTAGTATTGGGAATGTCTGTTTTGAGGATATCCTGAGTCTCCACCAGCTCTAGGCTCTGTATTGATCCTTTTTCTTACCATGAATTTTGCCCGAAAAAAAAAAAAAAAACAGCTCAGGCTTCAATGAGAACAACCTTTTAAGTGTAAAAAAGCTAATCTATAAGGTGAGCCAAGCCAAAAAAAAAAAAAAGAAAAAAGAAGAAAGGAAAGGAACAGATACTGAAAAACTGCTTTGGTGTAAAGAAATAACAAGAGATCTCATGATGGGCTCTTGTGCTAACCGAGCTGTAAAGGTGCAGAGCACGTGGCTCGACACCATCCGGAAGGCAGAGGCATTTAGAGAGCAGAACGGCGAATGGGAAGAGCAAGCCCTCACGGGCAGAGGCACCCAAGGGGGCCTCATCACCTAGAGCAACAGCAGGGCTCCTTACAGACAACGTTTTGCCATCCTCCGCGCACACACACATGATCACTTCCACGTTCCTCTGCGTGGTCTTGTTGTACTTGTCGAAGTCGCCTTGTAGCAGAGTGATGTAGATGTCATTCCTCACGTCCCCTGAGGCAGAGGGAGAGAGAGACCAGAGTTGGAGTCGATGCAGGAGGAGAGACACTGACTAGAGGGCAAAGAGAGTGAGGGAGTGGCCCTCCTTGATGTCTATTAATAAAATTACAGTCAGAACTGCTTAGAGGAGCACTTTGCCTCATCAGGGAAGCTGGAGGAGAAGGTAACAAGGGGATGGAGAAACGCTAGGACATCAGCTGCAAAAGAGGGAGGTAGGACGGTCAAAACTGGCCATGTATGTCTCTCCATTAAAATCATTTAATCTTCATCCTCTAGTGACACCTTCTGGGAAGGCACAGGAAAGCTCCGGCTGAACTGATCTTGGCCCATGGATAACAACCATGAACACAAACACAGGTAGAGTGACTTCCGTGTGTCCAAGGAACATGGGGTCAGGGAAGAGGTGCTCAAGTGTCCTCGAGAATGGGGTCAAGAAGAAGTGAAAATCCCATGGGGAATGCACAAAGAATTGATGTCTCAGGGAAAGTGGGCATAAAGAAATTACAATACGAGCCTCCAGTAGGTGACCATACAACTGTAGAAAGAAGGGAGAAATCAATTGAGAGCAGTTGTGGACACAAGTCCCAGACATAGGTTTATGACAAAAAAGGGAAGTTTCAAGAGAGTGTTATACACATATGGAAAATGTTAATAGTACTGGTTACTTCTGCAGACAAAGATTTGAGGGACCTTTTAATGTTTCACTTTATACTTTTTCAAGTGATTTGAACATTTTATAATGAGCATGGAATCTTTGGTAATTAAAAAAATAGTTTAAAAATTTAATGACAATATTCTCCCCCAAAGAATGGAATTATTCTATATGTAGCAGAAAGGATGTCCATGATAAATTATTAAGTGATGAAGCTATAAAGTAATAATAAAGCATATAAAGTGTGATTCCATTTGTGGGAGAAAAAGTACTTGTGTATATTTATATTTGTGTTTGTTATGTGAATGCACAGAAGATTTCTGTAGAAACAAAAACTGTTTACAGTGATTACCTTCAGGGAGAGTTAGAGAAAGGCAGTAGAAAAAGGAGTTGACTCTTTGAAAAGAAAATAGATCTTACCAGCTAGACCACCTCCCACCCCAGGGCAAGGCCAGACCTGGCATGATGATCTCTGGGAAGCCCAACTTCCTGGCCACCATGGTGGTCCTGTCAACCAGGTGTGGATAGTCCTTGCGGATCTGAATGATGTCACCCACGAGCATCTTCATGGTCACCCAGAGGCCTGGAAGGGAAGGCTCACCATGAAGAGATAACCTCTGCAAGGTGCTCTCTCAGTCTCACCCTCCTGCCGTCTCTCCCTTGGTCTCTTTCTGAAGGAGACCACTGGCAGCAGAGACAAACCACTATAGATGCCGCGACCCGCCCCAGGGGGAGGAAGGCGGGTGGAAAGCAGAGGGGCTCTGGAACCAGACATCTCTGGGTTGAATCCCACCAGTTTCGTCTAGCAGTGTGAGCTTCTGTCGAATGACCCCAGCTCTCTAAGCCCAGCCTGTGTAAAGTAGGGTGGATAGCATCTACTACATAGAACTATGGGAAGGATGAAATCAAATAAGAAAACATACTAAAGTGCCTAACACATAGTAAACAGTCAGGGTCTATCAGTTCCTCTCTTCCTTTGGGCACCAGGATGTGCCTCCCGGGTTCAGGAGACGTGGTTTCCATTTCTATAGATCACATGCTCCTATTCTTTTGCAATGGCCTGTCTGGAAGGAAGTCTGTGTTTCCCAAGGTTCGGGATTTTGATACAGTTGTTGAAGAATCAAAGGCTCCCCAAGCCGGAGTTAGGCCCAGCCTGCTTTATGCATTGGCACTGTACCTTGTCCTCCACTGTCTCCCTTGAAGGCCGTGACTTTGCCAAGCAGGCTGTGTAGAAAGTCATTCTCAGCTGTCACCCTGGAAAGAAAAAGAGCACAAAATGCTCATGTGATACCCTCAAGGGGTCCCCAACTTGTGGTTTCACATGTTCCACAAAGCTGCCCAGCCCCTCCACACACTGTAGATGAAAAGTAGTCAGCCTATGACAGCTCAGAGAGCACGTATGACACCAAGAAGTATATCTCTCCCTTTCACAAAGCAATGTGGCTCTGAAACTTAGAAACACCAACGAATGCTATCAATAGAGGTCATTTTTTATTCCTGGGAAAACTCTTAAAAAGGGAGGAACCCCAAGCCTTCAAAAGGAACATCAACTCAGCAAGGTGGCAAAGGCTTCGCTGGTCCTGCTAAGTCCCAGTCACACACTGTAAACAGTCGCTGACGTCACTACCTGTTACGAAACACCATCCTCCTTGGCCCTGCCTTGGGGCATCAGAGTAAGGACAACATCCTCAAACCGAGGGTCCTGCTTTCTCAAAGACAACTTTTTAGAGCAGAGAAAGGACAGTCACGTTCCTCAGGACCCTCCTCTCCAGTCATGGACATTTCTACTCATGAGAACCAGGTTCGAACTCCCTTATAAGTTCCTGATATGCTGCTGCTGTTTCACAGCTTTGTAGTTCCCATTCTTCCTGTAATCAACGTGTTAATCTTTTATTGATTATCTGTTTCATTCCCCATATAAGTAGAAGCTCCATGAAGAAAATGCCATGTCTGCCTTGTTCAGTGCCCAGCTCACTGCCCAGCCCACTGCCCAGCTCTCTGCCAGCCTTCAATCCACGTCTGTGGAATAAATAACACTTGATGAATGAATGGGTGAAAAACTGCCCTGTC
The DNA here is from genome assembly GCA_004027375.1 of Macroglossus sobrinus. Taxonomy (NCBI): domain Eukaryota; kingdom Metazoa; phylum Chordata; class Mammalia; order Chiroptera; family Pteropodidae; genus Macroglossus; species Macroglossus sobrinus. The sequence continues at coordinate 108,747 of PVKZ01002961.1, forward strand.
ACTGAGACCAGCATTCTCATCCTGCCTTCCTCTTGGGAGGCCCCACCTGGATATCACCAACTAAGGAAACCAGTTCACTCCGCTTCTGAGTGGTCCTCAGTGAGAAAGGGTGAGGTTTAAAGGAAAGGGAAAGAAATGGGAAATCACTCACGGGTGAAAAGGAATGAAGTACTGCTTTTCTTCATCACTCTCTGCTTTCCCCTTGATGATGTCTGTTATATCCATAACTAGAAAAAGAAGAGAAATGAATGAATAGTTTCAGCCCAGGGTGTGGGTGCTGCAGAGAGGCCCACTGCGAGGCTCTTGCCCCTGGATTGTTTAACTGGTAGGATGCAAGCTTGGAACAGCCTGACAATATTGTGCCAACTAATTGGATAGCCATCTTCAGAATAAGCCAGCAGGACAACATAGGAGCTGAGAGAGAGATGCAAATTCATTTGAGTTCCCAGATCCACTACGCTTGAAGCAATCTATCTGTGAACCTTTCAGTTATACCAGTAGCTGTTACCTGAAACCAAAAGAGAGGGCAGACTACAGCTGGGGACAAAAGCATGCTTTTAGGTAAGATTGAAGGACCCTCACTGGACAGGGACATTGGGACATCAGGAGTGCCCCTCTTATAGAATCAGAGTATTTTAGAGCAGGTCATAGACCAAGCAGATCTGGGTGTCTCATTTTACAGGTAATGAAACTAAGGCCCAGGGGAAATGCTTGCCCAAGATCGCCTAGCTGGCTAGCTAGCAAAGATGCAGGTTGAAAAACCAGTACATCTGTCTCTTCTCTCTCCACTACTCTGCAAGCAGTACCAGGGGGGCCACTGAACAACAGCTGTCTTGTGATGACAGGTCAGGGTCCCCTGAAGTGGGGACCTAAGACACTGGGTTTAGTTAGACATGGTATACAGGGATTAGAAATGGTACATGACTAGAAATTTATATTTTAATAAAAAGAAATAAAACTGGTATATCCAATTGCCGTTTCTACAGGTATTTAAACTGTCTTTTAAGGGAAAAAAATGTGCTTTAATTTAAATAAAGGGAGTTAACTATGAGAAAACATATTATTAGATGAGTAATAGTGCAAGTGATGGTCAAATATAACAAAAACCATAAATGTGGGACAAGAATGGCAAAGCCTTGGAAACTGAGCGAGCTACGGCTTGGAGAAAAGCCTTTGTCCACGCCAGCTCTCCACGCGTCCACCTCCATGTGGGATTTAGATGTGTGGCGGGTGACTCATGCCGTTAACCGCATTTCCAGTTCTGAGTCTTTTTTAAAATGATTTGCTCCTCATAATTAGATCCTGCCTGTGTTGTTCTTCCTTCTTTCCCACGCTGGGGAGCAAAGGCGCCAACTGCTCAGACTGTGTAGTATTCCCATCGCTCTGCTCCAGACACGAGGATTCCATTAGTCACTGTCTTCATCATAAATCTGGACTTAGTCACCAATTATTTCAATTTAGTCACCACAAATGTAAGTATTGGGGTCTGTCTGGCATAAATTTGGCGGAGGAAGGGAGGGAGGTGGGGAGAGCAAGGCGGAGAGGGAAAGAAATAACCTTTTAAATGCAGCCATATAAAATGTGCACTCCAATAAAAGTTAATGGTGTGCCGTGTGTCATTACCTGCCACCCCAAAGGGCCGCCTCAGTCCCTGCGTGCACTTCTTTGTATTGGTATCCTTGAGATCCATCTTCCCAACTCGGATGATTTGACAAATCAAGTAAATCTTATCCCTGTTGAGGTCTTTGTTTCCGAGATCCTGTAGGGCAGGAAATGAACAGTTACACATCAAGTGTCTAATGGAAAAAGGAGAAAAAGAAACCTAGTAATAATAAGCTCTTGGGGACGTGCTTAGCACTTAGCATACATGGACCAATTATGCAATTAGTCCTGGGAAAGGTAGAAAAACCGAGCTATCACACCCATTTCACAGAAGGGAAAGGTGAGTTTTGGAAAGGAAACCGAGTGGCAGGATTCCTGTGTGCAATCCCAATTCTTCCTCATCAGTTTGATAAGAAGAGAAGGACAGAGGTACAATATTCATTAAGATAAGCAGGATTCCCTATATGCCAGCTGAAGAATCCAAAAAACAGCATTTGCTACAAATGACTCCATCTGTTTCATCATTGTTCAGCACCTCTGAGGAAGAAGGCCAAAGGAAGACGGAAAAGTCCACAATAACCATTTACTGAGTACCTAAAGTATCTATAGTATTTGGGGTTGGGTCATGGCCCAAACAACCCCAACATCCCAAAGCTTATAACACAACAGACATTTCCTTCTAGCTTAGGCTACAGGTCCAATGCAGATGGGTGAGGGCTCAACTCCCTTCTTTACTCTGGGCCGCTGGCTGATGGATGATCTCATCACGTATGTGCTTCCACTGTCCCCTCAGCGGGGCAAGGAAACATGGCAATTAAAGCTTCCGCCCAGAGAGACACATGTCTCTTTCACTTACATTTCATTGGCCAAAGCAAGGCATGTGACCATGCTAAGTTCAAAGGGGACAGGGAAATGCACTCATTGTGTGCTCAGGAGGAGGAATGCTAAAACTGGTGACCTAAACCAACATCTCATTCCCATGCCAGTCTCATGTCATAGTCTTATTGGATCCTTGACAGCTTTCAGAAGTAGATACTGTTATTGCATCTCCATTTTACAGATGAGGATACTGAGAAACAATGACAAAGAGAGAAACAGAGGGGCTTCCCCACAGTCATATCCTCAGTCCTTGGAGACATTGTGCAGTCACTCCAATACCAAAGTCCACAGTACATCTTTCTCATCATCGGAAAGGCATGAAGGAAAAAAAAAACCACATGGACCACCTCAACATCTGACTCCCTGCTCAAATGTAAAAGCTTCAGGTTCCTGGGACCACCATCCAGCTGGGATCAGTTAGAGAAGGAACATGGAGGCATCAGAGCAGAGAACCCTGGGCATGGCCTTGCTGGGGAATAGTTGCTTCTCTGAGTTAACCCTCACACTGGCATGTGCCCAGGAACAGTCTGTCAGCTCACATCAGAGCCAGGGCTCAGGCAAAGCAGCCATCCCCAGCCTCTTACTGTGGCTGATGTGGGAGAAAGAGAACAAAGTTGTACAGAGTCTCTGGAAGAAAGACACAGCCCAAATGTGGTCCACACCTTCCTACTTAGGGAGCCATGATAGTTAAATTTTATGTCAACTTTGTTAGGCTATGGTTTCCAGTTGTTTGATCAAACACTGGTCTAGACATTGCTATGAAGATATTTTGTGGGTCCAATTTACATCTAAAATCAGATGACTTTAAATAAGGAGATTATCTTCCATAATGTACATGGGCCTCATCCTATCAGTTGAAGGTCTTTAAGAGCAAAAGGTGAGGTTGCCCAGAGAAGTAGGAATTCTGCCTCAAGACTGTAGTATAAAAAGCCTGCCTGAGTTTCCAGCCAGCTGACCAGCTCCACAGATTTCAAACTCGCATGCCCTCACTATCATGTGAGCCAAATCCTTAAAATAAACCTATCTATCTGCCCATATATCCTGTCAGTTCTGTCTCTTTGGAGAAACCTGACTGACACAGGACTGTCCTCTCAGTGGCTGGAAGAATGGACATCTTTTTCTCCACTCTCCAAAGCACCTGTGCTGGGCAGGAAGAGAGGGATGCTAGGTAGGGGAGGAGGGACTTTCAGACTGAGGAAGACACTCCACTCATTTCCCCGCCTTGCCCTGTAGGGAACTGAGTTTGAGATCCCAACTATCTCACAGGATGGTTGGACAGCCTCCTCTCTGGCCTGCCTGGCTCCTTCTTCCCACTCACCTCGACCCCCTACAAACTCATCTTTAGAAGCCACGTTCACTATTTCATTTATCCACCCCCAACAATGTCAATAGCTCCCTATTTCCTACCCTATTAGCGCTAATCTTCCCTGGCTGACGTGAAAAGCCCTAGACATAATATATTTCCAGCTGTCCTGTCCAACTGATTTCCCACTATTCTCTGCATGTAAGTACTCTATTTTTGTCACAAAGATTTCTTTATTGCTCCACAAACACACAATGCTTACTTTCAACGCTGGATCTTTCTTCCTAAGCCCCCCGTCTGCACCTCCGCCTCAAATGCGTACCACTTATTTTTCTGTATATCCAAAGCCTTAAAAGCTCAAGTCTTGCTTCCTTTCAATGACCTACATCCCTAATTACTGCTCTCTTCCCATTAGTATTTTTCATTTTTTTGGAAGTATGTAGATTGGTATGTTTCAGGGGCAATTCAGAGCCACAGAGGCCCTGGCACCTGAAAGGTTTCTTCCTAGGTATTTTAGGCTAAATTATGTTCCCCCCAAATTCATATGTTGGAGTCCTCACCTCTCAGTACTTAGAACGTGACTACATTTGGAGACAGGACCTTTAAAAAAGTGATTAAGCTAAAATGAGGACATGAGGGTGGGCGTAAGCCAATATGTCCTTATAAGAAGAGATTAGGCCACAGACACACAGAAGGAAGGTCATGTGAAGACAGAGGCAGTAGGTGTCTCCATCAGCAAGCCAAGGGGACAGGCCTCAGAAGAAACCAACCCTGCAGACTCCTGGATCTTGGACTTCTGGCCTCTAGAACTGTGAGAAAACAAGTTTTGTTGTTTAAGCCATCCTATTTGTGGAACTTTGTAATGGAGGCCGTGGCAAATAATACACTTAGATAACTTAGATAAACCCATAAGGTTCCCAGGTAAGCCCCATTCCTCCCCTCTTCTCTGATAAGATTTCACTCGCTCAAAGGAAGATACCAGATCTCTAAGAGCTGCCTCATCAGAGACCCTTGGCACTAAGGAATCTTAATATGTTATGTAAACATAGCAAAATGCCCGAGCACAGGTTATTCTCTGGAGAGTATGTAAATGGGCAACCCTCACGCAGCACTGTGTCCAATCTATGGCGTCTCCCAATCTTTGGCCTTATAAAACTCAGATGTGTTGTGGGGGCTGAGGCAGGACAATGAAGCTTCAAGCTCATGTCACTTGATTTAATTATTCATTAGTACTCCTCTTATTGTTCAGTCTTGCTTCCCATGTGTTGGCAGCACCCCTTAAACTGGACAAAATCTTAGGGAGCCTCATGATATATGCTCTCTCCTCTAATAGGGCCACGGAGGGTGAACGCTTGTCAAGCAGACAGAGGGGAAATCCACCCTTGGTCTGACCCACATGCCAGCTCCTCAGGCTCAGCCCCCAAAGAGGAAACTAGAAAGAGTCAACACCCAGAGACAAGATAAATGAGGCCAGAAAGGCATATGCCTGCCAAGTCGCATCTCATCGCTAACTTAAACATCACCTCAGTGCCCAACTGAAAGCAACTCCCAGTCAAACGCCATCATATCACCCGGTTTTAATTATCCACGTCGCCTAGATTGCCTTTTGACATTTCTCTTTCTTATTTATTCAGTTACTTATTTTCTGAATTCTCTCCCATCACACCATGAGAGCAGGAGCCTATCAGCTTATTCACTGCCATATCCCCAGCAACTAGCACAGAGTGTACGCACAGTACTCACTAGATAGCCCTTGAATCAATAAAAGAAGCTAGAACAGCATGACCTTCCTTGCCCTGAAATGAAGACTCCCATCATTTCAAGAGAGGGAAGTGTCAGCCTGTTAAACTAGTCACCCAAGGTTCTCAAGTACATTTGCTGTGGGAAGAAGGGGCAGTGGCACAGGGAGAATTCCATGAAGGCAGGATCCCATTCTCATTAATACCGAGTGACACAAATTTACCGATGCCCTTTCCCGCATGTTTACGCCATGAACTGGTTCTCTGCAAAATGAACCACTGATTGATTCCCTGTCCTTCTCCCTCTCATGAAACATCTGTCTCCTGGTTTAATCACAAAGCCCCATGGGACTCTCCTATTTATCAGGAAAATAAATAGGCTCCTCCTTCTAACTAATAATAGATAAACAGGATTGGACACATTTGTATAAGCCAAGAAAACTTTGTCTAAGCAATTAGGACCTGTGGGCTTATTCCTCTGGCTCATTTTTTAGAAAATAACAAACAAAATAAATCAGCTGCACTTTAGTCTGTGACATGAGACATTGCATTTAACGGGCTGTAACTGGAAAATCACTGTAGAGCGAGGCAGGTTAATATAGCATGTTGGTCACTCCTAGATCAAACCCATCATTTTGGTCAATGTCCAAATCCCTCCTTGGCTCCTCCTCTGTAATCTCTCTTGCTCACACAAGCAACTCAGTGAAAAATCTCATAAATGCTCTTCTCCTGAAAGGAGTCTGTAGACAACACCAATATCCTTAGGTGTCTTAAGATCACACTCTTGACACAGCCTTGTGGGAACAGGGCTAGAGAGGGGTCTCTGCTAGAGATGATAACCCTTATCTCTTTTCCACTCTTTCTTCTTCCCAGAGCTAAAAAGTCTCCTCACTCTCAGAAATAAATCATCCAAATAACAACTCGTTTCAACATTTCTAAATATTTCTTGCCCAGTGAGTACAGGTATTTAAAAGGATGATCCCAAGGACTCAAAACATCGTTAGTCATCTATGACTTAATTACATTCAGAATATCCAATTTACAAAGGCAGCCAATGTTCTGGGAAGGCCTTTTCTCTGATATAGTTGAGAAAGCTCAACTATATCAGAGAAAAGGAAAGGAACTCAGGTTAACCATGAATTACCCAGGAAATCAGCATAGCTGCTGTACCCAGTTCACCTAGATATGATTGCTGGAGGAGGTTTGTACTTGTTTACATAGTGCTCTGCGTGTGTTCTGTGCATGCAAGCGAGTGAGAAAGAGAGAGGGAAGGAGGAAGAAAGAGAGAGAAGATCCATCTTCCCAACAGCTTCCTCAGGGCACACAACGCCCTCCGTCACGGCTCTGAATCCTGCAGAAAGCACAGACCAGGGCTCTGCACCGAGGCCACACTCCCGCCTGACCAATCAACCAGCCTCGTTTCCAAGATCATGCTCCCGGCAGTGTGAAGCATGGTGATGAGAAGAAAGCGCACACCCACCGTGAAGACCACCTTCAGGTTGTTGAGCATCTCGACCTCCTTCGGGAAGCCCCTGCTGCCCCATCGCACCAGGTAGTTCTCACTGTGAGGAGAGAAGTGGCAGCCCATTACTGCTGGGGGCTCAACATCCATTTAGTAAGAACACTCACCAAGCCTCTACTGTGTGTTCCACACTGTGCTGGCCACTGGGGACACAGCAGTGTTTGAGACAGACATGGTCCCTCCCTCCAAGAGATCGTGTTTCTGTCGGGAAGACAGAGGTTTGACAGCAGGGGCAAAGAATTGCTAACATATGTATTTACAGTCTCTTTCCCTCCCGCATCTGCTAAGCAAATCCTGGCCCAGCTGCCTAATATTTTTGAAGAGTAGCAGCATTTTCCACAAGGTTATCAAGGGGCGGAGATGAAGGGTAAAGGATTTTAGTAGAATTTTTCTAGACATTAAGAATATATTTGCCCTTCCTATCCCACTCCCCTTTTGAGACTGAGTAAACATGTGAATTATTTTAAATTATCTGTTGGATATAGGACTGTTTCTTTGAATGGAACATCATACTATGATGGACCATAGAGGGCCTTAACCATTATCTGAGATACACTGAACTATTTAAATGCAGTTATAACAACTATTTATATGCAACTGTGCTATAAAAGAAAAGTTCAGGATATTACGAGAATGCATATCAGAAGAGCCTGGCCTAGTCTGCGTGGTTGGGGAAGTCTTTGATGAAGGTATGACATGTAAATAATGCTGGTCAAGAAATTTTTCTGGCAAAACAAATGTGCATGCAAAGGCCCTGAGGCAGGATGGAGCTTATGCATATAAAACACAAATCTAAGGTGAAACTGGCAACAGAAAAATGAGAGATTGAGGCTAAACCATGTAGGCCTTTTAAGCCATTCAAAGATTTCATCTTGATCCTATGGCTAATGGAAATCCATTTCAAGTTTTTATGACAGGCAGTCACATGGTTCTGACATATGATCATTTATCATTTCATATCTTCAAGCAACCATACACCACCCTGTATGGTTCATACTGGTCAGGCCGGCTGCACCAGGAAGATAAAATAGTCTAGCACTTCTTTAAGGAGAAGCTTAGTACTGTTAGCCAAGTTAAGTCATTAGCTTTTCCATGCCATCAAGGAGCATATAGTTGGAGCTAAATAAATGCTCGTTATCTTGAATTAGGAAAAAGCAAAATAAAGCTCAAAAACCAAATCATCCCAAGAATACAACAAAAGTTAAGGGAACTGCCTTCTTTTTAAAGATTTATTCCATCTGAGGCCTTGTTCCTTTCTCGCTACTCACCTCTAGAAGATTAACAAGAGTAATCTGAACAAAGTTCAAGGGGGAAATGGAACCAATAACAAATGAACACAGCCCAGGATCAACCAGTGGTTAAAATTCAATCAAGTTAAATGTACCATTTTTTTTTCAGTAAGATTTAAATTTTTTTTAGTGAAATTTGCAGCAAACTAACCAAGAAGGCTCCATCCAAAAATTTTTTTAAAATTATTTCTCATTGGTTATTTCTGAACTGTCACAGTAAAATACATGAGTATTTCCCAGGACCTTTCATTACATTGTAGCAAGCCCCATAGAGAACCACCCTGCTAGGTCGAAGCAGCAGGCCCTAGCAATTTTCTTCTAGGGGAAATAGAATCATAAATAAGAAAAGCAATTTAGAGAGCTGAGCTGGCTCCATCCATCCTTGCCCAGGAAGACCTGTATGGTAAATCTAGAAGGCCCACCTGGCATAACGACAGGTGAGACCTCCTCCACACGACACCCTCCGCAGTGGAAGGTGAGGACCACTCCAGCTCCTCCTCGAGCTCTTTTTAGAAATGGGCCTTGCCACTGGCCTGATGCCTGAACTGCCTCTCTGTTTGTCCTATAAAAATTTACTTTAAATCTCCCAAACTGGATCTCTTCAGGCACCCACTAGAACCTGACCATGACTCATCCCAACATTGAAATTCTCCCCTATCCATGTCTGGGCCACACTGAGGATGCCTGAACTTGCCTGTGGCTCACTGCATGTCAGCCCTGATCGGGGCAGGCAGGAGTGGAGAAGATTATGTCCTAGGGAAAGAACAGCATCAGACTGACACAGGGAGGGCTTCCGAGTTCCCTGTCCCCTTTCCCAAATTATGCCTCTTCTCTTCTTTCTTTCTTGTCTACTTTTTTGGTTTCTGTCCCTTTTGTCCTCCTCCTCATCCTTCAATCTCTCGAGGGCTTCCCTGCATCTCTGGCATTCTCAGAGGCATCACTCAGGCGTGCCTCATCACGCACCTCATCTGGTATGACACATCTGGGAACAGAGCTGCCATCTCGCCGATCCATTGTCTCCCTCTCCAGAGATGGCTCAGGTCATCCATCACTTAAATGGGCCAGCAGGCCAGGCACCCTTGTCAGTTCAACCATGAGGAATCCTCATGTTTTCAAAGAGGCAGGGAAGGTCCTATTAGTGCTTTTAGGGTGCTTTGTCACAGGTGCCTTGGGAGCAGCTGACAGAAACAACAAGAAGACTAAGACTCACAGACCATTTCAGGGTGGGTCCTAAGGGGACAGGGAGACTGGTCCGCAGTGCCCCCCGAGGCCTAGCCAGGTGAATTGGTCTGGCTCTCTCATGCTAGGGCTTTTGGTTTGCTATAAAGAACAACGTTCCCCCATGACAGTGCCGAGACCCTGGTGAGACCATTCAGGGTGTGTGCTACTACCCTGAGGGAAGAGCTCCTGGGTGACAGACTGAAGTGGGAACTACCTTGTCTTTGGAGCCCAACAGACCTGGGTAAGAATTCGGCTCTGCCATTGGTAAACGTGTGACTTTGAGGAAGTCGCTTGACCTCATTGAGCCTCACGTTCTCACCCGAATGGCATGGAGTAACGAGGATTAAGTGAGATCATGTACACACCTAAGTTCAATCTTCTTAGGTAATCAGTCCCTCCAGGTTTCATAAATGTCTCCAGGAGAGCCATTATTTTCCAAAGCACCATATTCACTAGGCACTGTGCATTATCTCATTTAATCATCACACGCCAAGCGAGTAAGACATTATTTTCTCCATAAAAGCAGATGATCATGGCCCAGCTCTATTCTAATGTATCAACAGGGAACTCAAATATAGGACCATGTGTTGCCCCAAAACCTCACTAGAGGGGACAAGCAATGGTCACCTAGGAGAAAGGATGAGTTTGAACCACAAGGATTGGGGAATGGCAGTGGGGGCCAGGGGTGTGCCGAAGTCTCTTCCTGGACATTCCCAAAGGTGTTTTCCCCTCCCTGAGCTGAGATACCCAGAAGTTCCCTCACTTCCTCTGTTCTCAAGAATAATTAATTAAAGTAATAATCATAGCCTCTACCACTTGGAGCACAGGTAGCGTTTGCCAGGCCCTGTGCTTCATGTGATTTCTCTTATTAAAGCCTGAAAGAAACGGTCCTGTAAATCTGGCATTCGCATTTGGCAAATGGGAAACTCAGGCTTAAGAAAAATGAACAACCTGCCCAAGGTTAAGAAAGAATAGATGGTGGGGCCAGGATGTGCGCCTAGGCAGATGTCAGGGCCACGCTCCTAGACCATTGTTGCCATGAAGAATACAGAAGTTTCACCATTCATTTCTCAACTCTTATTTTATATTTTATTTTAGTTTAGTTTTTTATCTTATTTTATTTATAGTAGCAAAGTTTTCTTGCTACTATGTTGTACAAAAGTGGAAATATAAAGAAGCATAAAAAGGAGAAAAATCACCCTTAATCTCATCACACAAAATAAACTCATGCTAGAATTTTTTTGTACATCCTCTTCTTGATCTTTATCTATACTCTCATTTCTCTCTCACACACATCTAATATATTAAGTATACAAGTATACTAAGCTCTATATGTTTAGAATACATATAATTTACAAAAATGAATAGAAATTCTGCAAACTATTAGTAACTGGCTTTTAGAGTTGATCATCCTACTGTGAACACCTCTCTCATATCATTCCATATAGTAGGAAACGTGATTTCAATAGTTGAATAGTAGCTCACAGGGTCTTATTACTTTTTTTATTTTTACTTTTTCCAAACTCACTGTCAATGTGCCTCTCTCTATCTTTAGTACATTATCTACCTCCTACTGGCATTTCCTTCCCTCTCAGCTGGAGTTCATTTTAAAAATAGTTATTTTTATTCTATCAATGCTACCTCTCTGAATCTTGTTATTTCTGATTATTTTCCAGCAATCTAAACCTGTTTATAAAACCCTGTAATCATAACCCCTCTTTGGGGAACATTTGGTGGTAAGTTATACTTCCACCTGACTTCCACTCCCTAAAAGAAGTTATTTCACATCCTCGGGGAGGCTCGGTTTCTCTTCTGGGTAAAAATTTCTCTACAAATGCTGATAGAAAGAAAAGGTACTCTGTGGTCTACAACTCCAACGTCCCGCATACAGAGAAGTCAGCCGATACTGACCGCACGTACCTTATGACTGTTTGCTTGTTGGGGTCATAGAGAGACATGAAGAGCTCAGCATCTTCCCCAATTCTGCACACAAAGTTTCTCACAAAGACATAGAGGCTGTGGGTAGGGGATGAGGAGATCCGGGAATATGTTCCATAATCTGCCTGGTCTTTTGACTGAGAGACAAAAGACAGAAGGGAAGAAGATGGAGAGAAAATTAGCTCAGCACCACTTAGGACAACAGGAAGATGGTCTAGGATATTGAGAATCATGTACGATTCAAGTGTGAAGATTTTGGCGTTATTCCCAGCTCTACCACCAAGTTTCTGCAATCTGAGATAAGTCACTTGGACTCTCTTGGCCTTGATTTTCTCACCTTGAGAAAATCATCACTGACCCAGCCTCCCTCTTAGTATCATAAAAAGCACAAACTATAAAAGAAAAAAACTGCTTATATAAATTTCATAAAAACTAAGAACTTTTGCTTTTTGAAAAAAAAAAAAAAAAGCCAGGCACAGACTGGGAGAAAATATATTTGCAAAACATACATCTGACAAAGAATTTGTATCCAGAATAAAGAATTCTTACAACTTAATAATAATAATAATAAAACAATCAGCCCAGTAAAAATAGGAAAATATTAGAACTGACACTTCATTAAAGAAAAAAGATACAAATAGGATGGCCAGTAAGCACATGAAGAGATGTTCAACATTACTGGCCATCCAGGGAACTCTAAGTTAAATCACAATGAGATAACACTACATGATCACTAGAATGGCTAAAGTCAAAAGGCTGACAATACCAAGTGATGACAAGAATGTAGAGCATTCTACATAGAAATAGAATGGCACTAGCTTAAAAAGCTGAAATTACTCTTATAAGATCCAGCAATCCTACTGCTAAGTATTGCCCTCACCCCTGTAAAATAAAAAATTGTCCACACAAAGATTTATATGTAAATGTTCACAGCAATATCAGTTCTAATAGCCCCAAACTGAAAACAACTCAAATGTCTAATTGCTCAATAATATGTGCTATTGACAACTGGTCAATGTTATAACAACTAGTGATGAAAAAAACACATTAATAAACACAACAACATAAACATCAAAAATATCCTGCTAAGAGAAGTCAAACACAAAAACCATACGATTAAACTTACATGAAACTGTAGAAAAGGCAAAAGTATAGTCACAAAGAGTAAATTGGGAATTGCTGTAAAGGGGATTGGCTGTAAAGGAATTCAAGGAAACTTTAACGGTGATGGAACCATGCAATATCTTGATTGTGGTAGAGTTTACCCAACACTATATATTAATAAGATTCATTAGACTGTAGGTTAAAATAAGTTAACTTTATTGTGTGAAAATTATATCTCAATAAAGCTAAAATTAAGGTTGCTTTCAAATAATATACGGTGATTAAAATTTTTTAAATTATAAATCAGATTATATTAACCTTGAAAATATTATGTTTCTTTGAAATCTTTTGTTGGTTTCCTATCACACTTGGAATAACACCTTAACTCTTTGCTATGAATACTCATGTCCTGTGAGAGCCAACTCCTGCTACCTGCTTTGCCAAATCATTGCCTTCACCCTCTCGTTGTTCATCGTACCCCATCCACACTGGCCTTTCTACTCTTTGAACATTCAGAACTCAGTCCTACCTCAGGACCTTTGTACTTTCTGTTCCCTCTGCATAGATTAAATTTTCCCTAGATCTTCCCAAGTTTAAGCCTTCACATCGTACAAGTGTCATCTCAGATGTCACTCCTGAGAGAGGCCTTTCTTGATGGTACTTTTCAAAATAGCTCCTTATTCACTCTGATTCACAAAACCCTGGTTTATTGCATTTTAGAAACTTATCACCACCTGGAATTAATTTGTCAATTTATTTGCTTTTTTACTGCCTCTCTTCTTTTCTTCTCTCTGAATTATAAAAGCTTTACAAAAGCAGGAAACTTACCTGGCATTAAACTATCTGTAGGATGGACACAGAATGAATTATAGATCCCAATACAAAAACGCAACAAAACGTGTGTGTTTACTGATCATCTCTGACAATAGGACTGATATCCCCTTGAAAAATATATAATCCGGTTAATTAGCCTATTATTTTAAGTTTATGGTGTGCTAAATGTCTGCCCCACTTGGCCAAAGCCTGTTTCACATAGCTCACCATTTCTTCCTTGATGCGCTCTGTGATTTTTTCTGTTGCTTCCTCATGTGCATGGAACAAGCTGATGACACTGGTATTATCAGGGTCCAAGATATTTCCATCTTCATCTCTAACAATCAGATCAAGCTCAAGGATTCTGAAAAGCAAAATAGGAGGTGAGGATAAATCAGGAGAGACTGAAGCCTTATGGACATTGGCGAGGAGTTTCTACCAGAAGGTTCACCTGGTTTCTGGGGATCACTGACTCCCATAAAAAGGCTCTCCACCAAAGGCCATGCACGCAGCTGGGAGTCATATGGGTACAGTACAGCACAGCCCCTTTGGGAGGGGGGACTATGTCAATGTGTTTTAAAATATTTTAAATGTACTTCCTGTGATATTGAACCTAGAGAAGCATCCCACACTTGAACGAGAATGTGTATTGAAGCATTAATTGCATCATCATAGTGTTGAAAAGGAAAAAAAACAAAATGTCTATCAAAAGGGGAAAGGTTAACTTAAATTGTTATCGGTCATGAAATCCCATAAAGCAGGGTTTTGAAAATATGACATTGTTTGGTGTGCTTAATGATATGTCTCAGAAAGAAAAAGTATGGACACGTGCATACAGTAGTTTTATATATAAGAAAACAAAGACACAAACCAAGCCAGATATGTTATCTGGGTGCATGGAATGGACACGAATAGCAATGAACAGAGAGAAAAGTCTGGACAAAAGGCACCAAATTACCGATACCACCAAGGATACCCGTGAGTGATGCAGGGCCCTGGGACTAGCAGGGCTGGAGGACTCAAAGGAGACATGTGCCTTATCTCATTTTGTTTAATGTAATATAATATAGATGCAGAGAAAGCGTTCGTGTATATTTATTCAACAATAATTTGAACTTGGTTGGGGGAAATCTCATTTCACTCTTCAGCCTTGACTTCCATGCCACAAGCTTTCCCATTCGGTCTGATTTGTTTCAACTGCACCTGCCATTCTGACTGGCATCTATGATACTAGAACAGCAAAGACTCACGCGGCATTTGCAAACAGCTTACACATTAAATGTTTTGTGTATATTAAAGCATTTAACCTTTATAACAGTCCTATGAGGGAGCTATTATTAATACCCCCATTTTACAGGTGAAGAAAAACTGAGGATTTGGGAGCTAATTAATTTGCTCAAGATCACACAGCTAGCAAAAGGTGCCATGACATGCCAGCCTTCACTTTTAACCTCTACAGTATATTTGGGTTGGGGACAAGAGGTAGGTTTGCAGAGGCCTTAATCTGAAGTTGCATTTATACTTCATGTTGAGACGGAGGCCCTCAGGTGTCCACACAGAGGAGGTGGGGGGAAGTGGGCTGACAGAGACTGGGAGAAGGCCAGCAGCGGCCCTGCTTCAGCACCACGACCGAGTACCAGCTAGAGGAAGGCCAGCAAGGACAGATAAAGGAGACTAAGTTTTTGTCTCTTATTTGAGAATCAAATTGAGAGGCACATCTCTCATCTCATCCAAATGCAAACGGAAGGGAGCCAAGGTTCATCCGTTTGTCCACATTCATTAGGAAATTAACTTCCCACTAGATGTGACTCATAATGTTGCACAGCCATGCTGCTGATCGGGCGATGCTCAGGGGGAACAAATGTGTTCAACTAATGCTGAGCAGAGGCTCACGTGACCTCGGAAAAGATGGAGCAAAGCCGACACATAATTTAATGCCAAGATCTCTCTGGCTCTTTCTCTGCAAAATTTATCAACGTGGGTTTGGTTCTAAAATGTATGAATAAAACATACTCCAGGTGCAGCTCTCATGGGATTTGGAGGGGTCATTTGAGGATTCCTCCCCGACTCCTTGAGTACCAAAGAGCTTGTCCCTTATCAGTCCCTTTTGAAATGTGGGAGTGTAGGTAGTCAAGGGGCAAAATTGTTGGGATTTCTGTGACCCAGCATCAGGAGAGGCTGTCCTACAATAGGACAGCAGACCATTCATTTTGGAGAACTGAGAATCTTCTCATTTTCTCCTCAGGAGATAGCCCCACTGCTCCCTTCTGCTCAAGAAAGTGATACAGTGAACACAAGACAAGGGTGAGGGAAGAAGCCCCACCGATTGCATTTTTCAAAATGAAAAATTTATTTTCAAATAAAAAAAAAAAAAAACAGAAATGGCTCCTTCTGTGGCTCACCATCACCCTCAGGACCAATCCAAATTTCTCCATCTGGAGCTCAGGCCCGCAAAGTTCCAGGCTCTGTCTGCCTTCCTCTCCATGTTCAGGTTCGCCTTGCAGCTCCTCCCATCATCTCTCTCTCTCTCTTTCCCTCCCTTCCTGCATTTCTTCACCTAATAATTCCTGCTAGTCTTGTGAGATTCAGAGCAGATGTCACCCTCTGCCCTTCCTTCCACCCCCAGCCTCCCCACACCCTCTTGTCCACGCTTCCTCCTCTCACGAAATGCATGACTTTCTACTCAAGTGTCTGTTTGCTTCTCTCTTTCTCGCACTAATCCATGTAGTCCTGGAGCGTCAACAGAATATAGTGGGTAGATGCCCCAACTCCGAGTCCCCAAGTCAAGCTACCTGGCTCAATTTCCAGTGCACAGTGAGCAAAATGATCTGATCACTCTATGAGTCTCAGTTTTCTTCATCTGAGAAACAGGAAACTGTCATGAGACATAACTGAGTTAATACCCGGAAAGTGCTTAAAATACTACCTGGCAGATAGTAGGTACTCGGTAAGTCATTATTAGCTCTTCCTGGCTTTTTGTTATTAAATATATAGAGGCTGCATTTTGTAAATGTCCTTGGGGCCTACCAGACGCTCAACAAGAGTGTGACGTCTGAACGAAGGGACAGAGGGAGTGAGGGGGAGTAACAGGCTGGTTCTGATCAATCCTTCAAGACTCAGTTCCTGTCATGCCTCCCTGACGCTCACAGCCTAAGGCCCAGGCTCCTGACACTCTGCCCAGAGGCCTGGCCTTCTGACTTTCAGGAAACCACCTACCCGACCTGTTGTCAGACCTCTGAGCCCCCAAGGAAGCAGGCCAGTGTTAATTTAAGGCACACAAATCTCTCTCACTTCCAGCTTAAGTCATCTATGGAGAGAGGCAAGAAGAAGGGGGCCCCTTCTCTCAGGGCCTCTATCTCCAAGGGCGTTTCTCACTTCCCCAAAGGGAACTGACTGAAACTGAAACCCCAGGGCTGGCCTGGGCCATACTGCTGATGCAAGGCGGATTTACAGAGGACTCTTTTTCTCCCCTTTGTCCAGTCATCATGCACTGATCACCCACTATATGCAGATCCTGTTCCTGTCACATAGAGATGAGTTGACAGTCACTATTTAGAGGAGCTCCCAGCACAGCAGGGGAGACAAGCCAATAAGGAGGTAATTACTGGTCAGGGTGCTCAGGGCCTGCAAGAGCCCCTAACTTAGGCCAGAGTGGGAGGGGAAAAATCAGGGAAGGCTTCCTAAGAGTGGTGACTATTTCTTCCATCCTTGCTCCTTTTTCTTAGGAACCTTCATGAGAAACGACATCTGAAGGTCACAGATGCCATTATTATAAAGCAGTAAAACTCTCTCAATTCCCACACTCCCAGCTACAGCTGTGCTCAGATGCTACTGCACCAATGGCAGCAGCAGCTGCATGGCTAACTTTTCCCATCACTTTGGGATGATGTACACGATAAGCAGATTTGGACACGCTTGACAGCTGCCAGCAGAAGAACCAGCAGAAGGACTACTATGCTCCTGGGATGGGAAGCAGCTGTAAGTTAGAGCCACTGACTTTCCTCTGCATATGACAAAGGCAAGGAAGCCAGGCTGCTGGGAAATTTTCTTATTCTCGTTGAGCAGGCTCTTTCTAGTTCCCTCTCAAGAAAGTTCCAGCCTTCTGACCCACTTTGTAGTCTTCTGAACATGCCATGTTTTCTCACACACTCCTGCTCTCTCTTTTTATTAGCCTACTTACTACTTCTTCATCTTTCAAAATTCAGCTTGGAGTCACTGCCTCCAGAAAGCCTTCCTTGACTTCCTTCTCCAAGTCTCCAATTAAGAACATTCTTGCTTCCTAAGCCATCAAACTTACAACAATACATGTCAATAGTTTATTTGTAGCTCAACCCTAATTGGACTGTGGTCCCTTAGCGGGCAGAAACTTTTATTTTTATAGCCTGGACACTTAGCAAGAAATCAGGCCAATCAAAAGTGTTCAACGCATGCTTGTTGTTGGGATGAATAAGCAAATGAGTAAAATGTTTGGGGTGAGGAGGATTTACAGTTCTCAAATGCTATCCAAGCAGCACAGAGGTGAGGCCCATGGACTCTGGAGCCAGACAGCCTGGAACCAAATTCTGATACTGCTATTTAGTAACTGTGTGAACAAGTTACTTAACCTCCTTAAGAGCCTCAGTTTCTTCATCTGAAAAAAAATGAGGACAATAAAACTGCATGCCCCTTGGAGTTGTTATAAGAATTAAATGAGACAATGCATGTAAAACACTTAGCATCAAGCTCAGTGCACAATAAGCCCAGATTAAATGTTAGTTATAATATTATTACCACTGCTATGATTATCAGTGGGTTGTCCCGCCTCAAAAAATAGTTTCACGTTCGCCTTAACTTCACAGCATTCAAACTCCAACCAATTTCTGCTATCCTCTTTTGAGGAAGCGCTTTTGTAACTGTGCATGAGTTAGCTGACGGCATGTGGCTTGGATAATTTAGGATGGGGGAGTCTCACACTGGGATTTAAGGGAGAGTTTTGTAAATGCAGGAATAAAATGACAACTAAGCTGAAAGTGAACCAGCATGACAGTGCTCCCCAGCCCCTCGGAAGTAGGTTAAATGAGTGTCCTAAATCTCTCAGCCCGGTAATAACTACTGCATAAGCAAGCTATTCCTCTGCTGGCATGTCCCTGGGTCTCAGGGGGGTGATAACAAAGGCACACAAGCACAGCCTTGGTAACAGCCTTCTTCCAAATACAAAGTGGCAAACGCACATCTAAAAATGAAACCAGGCTTCTTGGGAGAGAGAAAGAGAAGAAGTGGGTGGGTAGGGAAAGAAAACATCTTTTCAGAGGAAAGAGAGGTTACCTGTTGCCATAGTCAATTTTGGATGTGACTTTCTGCTTCAGCTCCTTCAGCTCGTCCTTGGGCAGCGTTCCTGAGAGGAGCTGGGACCGCCACTCCATCAGGTCGTACATCATGGACTGCACCTGGAGGAAGCGCTCCTTTTTGCTGGCCTAGGAAACAGGAAACTATTTACAATCACCTGTGCCCAAAGTGCTTGGGCATCTATTTGGCAAATTGCGCCCTAATCGGGCAAGCATGTTCCGAGCCATGGCTGATCATCCTTCCCGACCCCTATCCTCCAACGAACAGATGGGTGCTGGTCTTCGTCATTGCCATGTTTCCCACCCCACCCACTCTGGGCCACAGGATTTTCCCAGAAGCAAAAATTACGATCTCAATCACTTCCTTGTTAAAGAAAGGGTGATTTCTGACTCTTATCTGAAAAGATACAGAAGCAGGAATACCACGAACATCTTCTATGAAGGGGAGCAGGTTTTTGCCACCCCAAAATATGTCTCTTTGGCATGAGGATTATTTTGAGCTAAAGGCAATCCAAAGCCAACAGATTCAGGAAAAACTATTTACCTCCCCCTCAACTGCCTAAATTTACATTGAAAAAAGGCCTGTACCAGGAAGAGAGCTATTATCAGAGATACCTTTTTAGGTAAGAAGCTTATCTGCATAACAGGCAACCTTTGTTTTCCAAACATCTCCACTGCCACCAAGGGAATGGCCTTCCTCCCCTTTATATTCCCAGACCCCTCCTGGGTGTTATGTAAGCCTCAATTACCTGGCTGCCTTTTAAGTCTCATGTCTTTGGGGCTCCCATAGGTGTGAAATTAAATTTGTTTTCTCCTATTAAACTGTCTTACATCAACTTAATTATGAGACCAGCCAAAGAACCTAGAAGGGAAGAGGTGAAATTTTTTCCACCCCTACAGTTATAATGTAGGTCCTAGAGCTCAAGTCCTTTAAGACAGGGGAAATCAGGATCATTTCTCTGGTGATAAAGGCCCATTTCTAGGACAGTGTTTCCCAAAATGTGACGTATATACAACCTGTGGGACACAGAATGGCTTTTGGTGGTACAAAGGCACAACATCAAATAGCATGAGCCTTTATGGTGATTCTTTTCCACTCTCTTTCAATTCTTCTAAGGGAAGGAGAAAACAATAGTTTCATGGTAATATGACTTTAACGCCTCTCTTAAATGTATTAATTTCCTTTTTAACAAATATAAGGGCTTGTGACAGGTACTAGAGTAAGCATTTAATAACACCGTCTTATTTTCAATGTATTTATGTGAATAATGTTCTAATTATCTATCTGTGTCAAGTACTTTTGGCTTTTCATTTGGGAAAGCATGTAGGATATAATAAAACACATTTTTGGTCTTGGTCCCTGGTTCTTGGCACAGAGTTCCTTAAGACCCTTGGAATTTCCTAAGTGATAGGAGTGGCTTTTCTTATTCCTAAAGAGCCCTTTGACCACACCTGAGTTTACGCTAATGACATGACTCTTGGTAGTTCCCCTAGGACTGAGGCTGATGTCAGAGAAACCAACCACGGGTTTGGAGAGTGGGAATTATCAGCCCCACTCCCCTCACCTCCTCCATCCTCAACCTCCAAGAAAGAGAGGAGGGCTAGAGATTGAGCTCAATGGCCAATGGCCAGTGATTTAATCAATCATGACTATGTAATGAAACTATGAGGAAAACCCTGGACAACGAGATTCAAAGAGCTGCTCAGAAGGTGAACATATCAGTGTACTGGGTGGCACACCCGGAGAAGAAATAGAATCACTGTGCCCAGCCCCGCCCCAGTACCCTGCCCTGGTGCTTCTCTTCCCTTTGGCTGTTCCTGCCTTGCATCCTTTATAATAAAAGAGTAATCTTTATAGAGCTCTGCGTTGTTCTAGGGAATTGTGGCAAAGGCCATGATGGACTTGCTGTTCAGAGACTGTTAAGGGGAACGCCAAGGCTCTGTGGGGCAGGTGAATGCGAAGTTTTAAAAGGGGTTAGTCGAGATGAATAATTAACCATTTAGCCTCTAGTCTGTTTGCTCCCTAAACTTTCCTAAAAACTTTTGGGGAAACTGATGGGATTGAGTGTGTCAATTATCATATATTACGAAATACCCACATGGGATTTGACATTTATAACTGTAAAAGGTAAGTCTACAAATAGCGTGTGTACACCAGCAGGTGTGCACGGTGCTGTAACAAATATGCAGTAAGCTTTGGTTGACATTTTCACTCTCGGCTTAATGGTTTTCTTAGCTAATTGCTTTCATTAGGAACTTGAGAAGCATCAAAGGAGGATTTAAAATTGGGTTTGCTTCAATACAGGGAAAACACATGCAAAATTCATTCTTTGTTTTTCCAGGGTCAAAGCTTCCTCATAGATCTGAGAACAACAGCCATTAGTTAATTAACATATGAGAACAGTACTTCTCAAGGTGTTATAAGCAGACCAGGAAATCAAAATCCCCTGGGTTTATTAAAACGCAGAGCCCCATTGAAGGAAGCTTTATTTTTTAACGGCTCTCAAGGTGATTCTTAAAAGTACTGGAGTTTGACAACTTTTGCAACTAGTTTAAAAACAGAAGGCTCACACCAGCTCCAGAAGGATCACTCACTTATTACTCACTGGCTTGTGTGGCTTTGAGAAAGTCACCTAACCTCTCTGGGCCTTAATGTCCTCAATACAGTTTGTTATATTATGTCACTGAAGCCACCTTGGCCTGCCCTGCTCAAGGCTAAATTCCAAATTTAAACCAAACCAAAGACTATAAGAAGCTTCCATCCCAGGGAGCAGGGTTTAGAGTCTCACCACATAGAGCTGTTTCCAGATGCTGCCCCATTCCCAAAGTGTCGTTGTCACTTCTTGTGCCAGAGGAATTTCTGCAGGAATGATGTTCTCAATATTTCTATTTCAGGTGAAAGAGAAAATGGTGTGAAAGTAAGATCCAGGTGCTAACAGGACAAAATGCTGGCAAATTTGCATTAAGCTGCAGCTGTTGAGAGGGGCCTTGCTGTCATGAGACTAAACTGCCTCCAATAGCCACACCAATTACATTATGCAAATGCAAGGAACTTCCTTTTTAATGTCCTCCTTCACTGGGGTGGACACTTCAAGCTCATTATTCTGGATTAATCTAATTAGTACAGTTGGAAGGCAGTTGCCAGTGAAAAGTTTGATTCTCCTAACTTACTAATACCCCTCCACTCCCTGCAGAATCAGAATTAAACACGGATCAATATGGATTAGATCTCCCATCCAGTGAGGGAAAGGAGACACACAAATAAACATGGGCACGAAGATGGATCCGCTAAGCATCCTCTACATCTGCCAAATCATGTTTTCAGAGTAGACAGGACAGAGACATCTCTAAGCCATTGGAGGGCAAATACCTTCTTTTCTCAATTGTCACTTCCTTGATGTGGATGAAGGATTTAGGAAAAATACCCTGAAGGAAATAAGATAATATAAGATAACATAGCATAACATACATAACATTACATAAAATATAATAGAATGACATGTCCCTACGGAGAGAACTCACCCCAGGTCTTCCAAAAGCCACTGACTGGTAAGACTCTTATGAAACGTGAAAGGAATACTCCAAGAGACAATAATCCCAGAGAGGGGTGGGGGAGGGACATCTAAATCCACTCTTTTAGGTCTATTATTTTCACCTCCAGTTCTCCATCAGTTGTTCTAGATCCCACAAAGCCCTAGATTCCAAAGGACGTTCCAACCCCACTGTGGACGCTCATCTTATCAGATGAGCAAGACAGGAGTGCTGGAAAGACTCACTCTAAGTGAGAAAACGCCCTCTGCCTCCCCTTCTCCTGCCCCGTTCTGGGAAGGCAGTCTCCCTTCACAGTCATGAACAGCTGGGAAGGTCCGGTCCTGAAGCTGCATGTGAGCTCGTTTGATTTGAGACCTTTTTCTCCCTAGATTTATTTTACTGTTCTGTAGAGAGCTAAGTAGCATCATGCCTTCCAACACATCCAGTCAGGGAAGAAGAAGCATCTGTTATTTCCTTTCTCCATTAGCGTGGCTCAGTTAACAAGAAAAGTTTATAGATTACTTAGAAATTCCTTCATAAATTTGACCAATCTGCACACTGGGGACATCCAGCCACTGAGCTAGACACCGTGAGAGATGAGGAGGCGAGCAAAGCAGGTGCCTGCTCTCATAGAGACCACAGTGTCCTTTGGGGTTGGAACAAGTGACCTTCCCGAGGGCAGAGACTGGCCCTGTCCTTTCTCTGTCATGTTGGATAGTAAGTGAGAAAATGACGAATGCCCCAAATGACTCTAAAGGAAAGCAACATTAGATACATTTCAAATTGAAAATGCACAATTCCATGGGGACTTGAGGAAGGGAGAAATCAGATATGACTGGCAGTCAGGAAAAGTTTTGGGGAGAAGTGAGCTCTGCAGGTTGGCCTTAAGGGATAAGTGGAAGGGGAAGGGAGTTGAGGCCAGAGCGTGCAAAGGTGTAGCGGTAGGGTGGCATAGGACACAAGGAAGAAGAGGTGGGACCAGTTTGCTGAGGAGCAACAGTGGAAGATAATTGCTCAGACAGGTGGCAGGGCAGTGAAAAGATACCTAGTATTGCTCCAGATAAAAAAAAATAAGCCTTACCTGTAACATTTTGTGCTTTATCAGGTATCCCCTATACCAGTCTGCAAAGACAAAACAAAGGAACAGGTCTCTGATCTATTCTTACAAGACTGTTGCTGTTTTTTGTTGTTGTTGTTGTTTCACTTGTTTGTTTGTTTTTAACTAGCAAAGAGACTCCTGCAAACTGCTATAGACTTTAGGTATAGATCGAACTCTGGAAGCCCGTGGCTTCAACAATCTGTTGAATTGGTTGTCAATATCTCCAAAAAGCATCTAGAAATACAGGAATTTCACATAAAAATGAAAATCTCCTCCTATTGACAAGAGGTCCAGTGGTGGTGGCCAGTGCTCTCACATGGTCACAGTTGGTTGCTGGCAAGGAGCAGCTGGTCTCAGCAGACAGAGCAAGTGCCTCCAACTCACCAGCCTCTATCCAGCTCCTCTCCTCTTTCCATCACTTGCCTGGGTCCTATCTTCATGTGCCTGTTTTCAACCTCTGCCTTAAGGACATACAAGGGCTGAGGGAGTTTGGCAAACATCCTAAAATAATATTCCAGTACTAACAGCAACAAATGATGTCTAAAATGTGATTTGAAAAAGTTAGTCATTACAAAACAGACAAGTTCAAGGATGGGTAAAAGGACAGAAATTTTAAAAGATTCTTTTTTGCAGAAATATTAAAAATGATTCAATTAACAGAAATCTAAATTACGCACAGTCCTTGGACAAAATGAGCCTCAGTGTAGCAAGTATTGATGACTATAATGAGCCCACTGGCCTTTGAAATGATTCAAGCACAGCCTAGTAGTGGCATTTGTCATCTCTGTAAATAAAAAGTGTCTGTTGGGAGCCTCATTAGCAAACCCTCATTACAGAGCTGACAGATTGTAGACAAAATATGTTCTCAACAGACATACGTGGAAGCCCCAAAACAAACAACTTAAAATGCAAAGTCATCTCTCACAATCATGAGATAGCTTGAGGGTTAGACCCTAAAGAAAATTCTAAAGCAAAAGGGGCCCAGAGTGGCTCTTATTTTGAACAGAAAGAGAGAAGGAGAAAAGAAAGAGGGAAAAGAGAAAAGAAAGGAATAGAGGTTGGAGAGAAAGATTCTCAAACAGTCTTTGTATATGAAGAATTTTAATCTTCACAACAATTGCATTTTACAGAAGAGTGGCCTACCTGAGGCACAGAGGAGTTAAGTATCTTAACTGGGTTCACACAGCTAGTGACAGTGTCAGGATGTGAATGTAAGCAGCCATCATACCATGCTTCCTGTTCCATGGAGGAAGGAGCATGATGATTGTCTAATATTTTCATCTTCCCAAAATCTGAATGCCCAAAACTACATCCCCACTAAGCTACTTTCAAGCTGAATACTTCCAGTGATAGAACACATAATACTTCATAAAGTACGACATTCTATTTTCACACTCCTCTAATAATTTGTTCATAACTATCAGTATTAATTAACCATTAAAAATAGTGCTTATCTTTTCTGAGCGTTTGCTGTGTGCCAGAAACTCTGGTAAAGTTTTTGTCTTGTTTTCTCAAATTATAAATTAATCTTCACAACAATCCTATCAAGTAGGTACTATTATTGCCTCAATACTGCAAATGAAAATATAGTCACAGAGAGATTAAGTGACTTTCTCATGGCCACACAGCTAGTAGGTGATGCAACTAATATTAAACCCAAGCATCTGACTCCAGAAATGACACTCAATAGCACTGCATTATAACAACCTCCTTTATTTGCAGTTCTTCCCCATCCCATCAAACAGATATATGAACATCTTGTAATATTAGCTACCATTTATTAATTGCTTAATGCATACAAAGCTGTATGCTAAGTCCCCATATCAATACTGTGAGGTATTATCATTTCCACACTATAGGAGAGAAATTGAGATTCAAGTCAATTGATGTACTGGGCCAAATCACATAGCCAGGATTCAAGGGCACATCTGTGTGGCTTCAAAGGCAGCCCTCAAAGCTGTTCTACCCCATTGTCTCCTTTGAGATGAACGCAAATACAGATAACATTCTCTTAGGGCACAAATACAGGGTCTCTTGGTTGCATTGACCTGAATCCACTTGATGGCCAAGGCCACCAAAATCCACCATAAAGTAGGAAAACAAAGAACCAACAGTCCCTACCCAAAGCTCATGCCCACATCTGCATCTTTGTCATAGGAGCTCCATCAGGGTTCCTTGACATCCTGATTAGTCCAGCGACTTTGCCTGCTCTGACAGTTGAGACTCAGTTACTTGTGCATAGCTTGTAGGTTTCCTGATTCTCAGAACTTCGTCTCACTCATGAGCAAGGAATCTGCTGACTCTTACCCCCAGCCTACATATTCTGGCTCCCAGATTTGAGTTCAACCAATACTGATTGTGCACCTACTATGTATATGGCACTGGGCTAGGTGTTTTCAGAAATAAATCCCGGTGATCCTTAAAGTGAAAGGCTTCCAACCATCCCCCTTTGCTAGATGATGATAATGCATCGACTGCTTTGGGGCTGTCCTCAGGACTTTTGTAGACATCTCTATCCCTGCTGGGTCACTGAACTCTGTGACCTCCTGAGGTCAGTTGCCTAATCTGGTCAGCTGATGACTATCCAGCTGTACTCTAAGACCTGACCAAGCAGATAACAATAGTCGGCACATACAGCAAAATCCAAGACTACAGACGCCATGCTCAAAAGCAGGTTCAGTGTAACACAGCACTTAACCCAACCCAGGACTTTCCCTGGGGCAAACACCCTTTCAAGTTCAATAATAGCAAGGGTTTTTTTGTGCTAATTCTATCTATGACATAAGTGCTTTTTTTTAAAAAAATAGAAAACTCACAAAGTTCATCCTGGTGGAAGATTAAAAAAAGGGAAAAATTTTTACCATTCTTCTGGACAATTATGAAGTGCCAAAATACTTAAATTGTCCTCTCTTCCCACATCTCAAATACTAAAAGAAAAATGTACTTAAATTCTCTCAACACCTGGGCGTTGCCTGTGGTGGGGAGAGGGAGTGGAGATTAAAAATATCTCAGAACTGCAAAAAGAATCCACAACCTAGAATCCTCTCTCTGCCACCTCCCAGCAGCATGATCCTTGTCACTTAAGCCTCAGTATTTTCATCTGTAAAATGAGGGAAAAAACACCTATCCCACAGGGTTGTTGCAAAAACTATTTTTCAAACAGGTTTATAAAGGTAAACATATCTGGTAAAGGTACAAAACCCTGGAGGGGATGAAAACATTCCAATTTCAGGACCTGTTACCTACAGTATGGACAAAAAGACGAGAATAGATTAAGGGAGGGTAAAATAGGGAGTTTCAACTGCATCTAATTTTTGTTTCTTAAAAAAATGTCCGACATAAACATGGGAAAATGTTAAGATTTGTTTATCTGAGAGGTGAGTGCCTGGGTGTATTTTACTGTCCTATATGATTAAAATATCTAATAATATTAGGATAAAACAGAAGCTAAGAGTATGAGTTCTGGAAGCAAAGCCTGAATTTGAATAAAAATCGACACCTTATTGTCTGTGTGACCTTAGACAAGTTACTACATTTCTCTGAGTCTCAGTTTCCTTATCTATAAAATGGAAATAATAATAGTGCCTGTCTCATGAAGTTTAAATTAGATAAGGAGTTCAGTTTACCCAGGCATGGTGTAGACAGCTTCTCTTCTTTATCCTCATAAGAAGCCCAGGAGTAAGGTGATAACCCATTTCATAGGTGAGAATATTGAGGCCTACCTACCTCAAATCACCCAGAGAGTGAGTAGTAAAACAAAGAATAACTTCCGTATTCAAAAGTCCACACTTTTTCCCCTTTTTTCTGGAGGGAGGGAAGATTTAAAAACTATTGACTACAAAGAATAAAATTAAAATAACAATTACTCACATTCTTACCAACTAGAATTAATCATTGCTAATATATGAAAATATGTGCTCCGAATCATTAAGACTATATTCTTTTTGTCTAAAATGGACATGTGCTGTTATGAAGAATTTAAACAAAGCAGACAAGTACAAATATAAAAGCTAAAAGAATCATCCTGAATCTCATCATCTAGAAAAAGAAAAACACGGTTAACAACATTCCGGTCAACTTTCATTTATACTTATACACATGAAATTTCAAGATAAATAGATAAAATACAATTTTAAATGCTCTTATAAAAATCAGCATACATTAAAGACATTACGGAAATACAAATCCCAAACTTAATCTTACTTGTATTTAACAGAAATACAAGAGAAATTAAAGGAAATGTTGAAACTTCAATTAAATGTTTCTTCTTCACAAAAAAGATTTCCTAAAAACTTCTCTAAAATAAAAATAGTTATGAAAATCATTAAAAGTTTTTAAAATGACATGTTTCCTAACAATAACATTCTTTTTGGTAGCCATACATGTTATGATTTTTAATACTAACTTTTATAAATTGATTCATTTGGACCCAATGCTCACCACTACATCCTTTTATCACTGCTTTTCAATTCCCATACTTAAAATGTTTGTTTCATCTCTCAGTTGGCTAGATTTCATTTTCCAAGTAGTGGATAAAAAAAAGGGGTTCTATGGAAAGTAGCCTCACAGGGTGATCTGATCATAAATAGCTAATCACTCCCAGGCATATAACTTTTTAGTCAAAGGTTTATCTTTGGCTTAAGCAAGCCCTGCCTATTAATTCAACCATCTGGGAAAACACATCTTTGAAATAAGCTGTAACCACCTCAAGAAAGCACAAAATCTTGTTAACTATCCTGTAATCCAACCCCCCACCTTGCTTTTCCCACCTCCATATAATCTACCTTAGTTCCCTTTGAATTTCAAATGTATAAAAGAAACTGTGAAACTGTTATTCCTAGAACATTTATTTGAGTTGAGATCTTGCTCCCCAGTATATGTTGCCAATTTGGCTCAAATAAACTCTTATAAAAATTCTCTTCAGATCTGGATGTTTCTTACATAAACAGCAGATTTCTATAAGAGGGTTTCCTGGGCACACCCAAGTTCATTCTACTATACTATTTTGACTAATTTTTGACTAACACTGTGGTTTTCACTTTTTTTTAATTTGCAGAGGAACCATTTTTTAAATTTTATTTATTTATTTTAATTAGTTTCAAATATACATTACATTAGTTAGACATTTATATAGTTTATAAAATGATCCCCTAATTGTTCCTTCTCCTCTGGTTTTCTACCTAGACAGCGTATTGTTAGCCGCATTCCCTCTGCCATGCTCCCCATCCCTGTGACCATCCATCAGCTACTAATTTGTACTTCTTTAACCCTTCACACCATTCTCCCAGCTCCCAACCCTTGCGGAGGAACCATTTTTAATCAGAATCATAGGCAGAATGCAAAGCAGACAACAGGCCTGATCTCAGACTCCTTAGCTGTCCAAGGCCCTCAGGGAAACCTTAGGATTCTATAAATTCCAGTTTGAAAACTGTATGGGTATGTATATGGGTATATATATGGGTATGAGTCCTAATAATCTGCACACCAATTCCTCAGATATCATTCTAACAGAATTCTGAACATTGTGTTTTCAAACTATTCATGTATTGGTAATAATTTACTACATCAAATGTCCAGCTCTTTCTAAAAAGGTATTATGGCTGCTTATTATAAAGATAGTTTAAAATAAGACTAATAAAATATAATTAAAAATGGAAAACTAGTACCAAAGACGTTTGAAGCAAGGACATTAATTCCAAAGGCAAATAAAGGTGGCTGGTGCCAGCCGCTGTGGCTTTGTGAAGGTGGGGCCCCAGGCCACGCTGAAGGAATGGAAGGCTCTGACCATTTGACCTGTGTATTCAGTTTACTGCCCTAAGCTCATTTTCCAGGGGAACTGCATGAAAAGGAGAGGAAAATACTTGTCTGAATTTCAAAATGTAAGACACAGAACCTAATGGCTGAGGCTTTTTCACTGTCTCAGTAGGCATGGGGTGGAGAAAAGAGTGTGGGACTGCAGCATGGGGTGAAGGTCACACAGTGACCTTAGGCGAGTCATTTCTCTCCCCTGAGCCTTGGTTACCCAAGTGCAAACGTGAGGTCCCCTGTCTGTTTCTCAGGAGTAGCATTTAGCAGCAAATAAGAGACACTGAGAATTGTCTTGCTGTTTTTATATTCATTCTTTGCCCTTGGTAGATGCCCAGAGTTTACTGGGCAGAACTAGATTTGTAAAAGATAAGGTTGCACTGTGGAAAGGGGGCAGGGCATTTGGAATCACCGTTCTGAGTCTTCAGGAAAGTCTTCCTCCTCTTCTCTCCCTCTCCCGGTTTTACTCTGTGTATAAAAGATTCTAACAGGCCAGCCTGGAATCTTTAGAGGCCTGAATACCGAAAAATACATGGTACCCCCTCATACATCACCCAAAATAACACAAATATTAAAGCATAAAAGGAATGTAAGGAAGGTGAACAAAGTTCTCATTTCCCCCATGATCACTCCTTTCAAGATGTTTTGAAATATCAAAGGTTAAATTTCCCCCCCCCATAAAAAAAATAAAAGTTTTCTGTGTGTTTGCTTTTCGTGTATCTGCGTGTACTTGCGCCTGTGCATGTATGTGCACGTGCATCCTGCAACAATTTGCAGAGCTGCCTGGGAATCTGCATATACCTAATCCAGCCTGGAGATATCACCTGTCTCTTGGTTTGCTGTGAGGAGTAACTACACTAACATGTCATAAAGAATTTAGCACAGTGTCCCCTCTACCCCATGTGGTAAGAACCCAAGGATGGCTAGCTCTGTAGGCACCCTTTTTTCCTCTAGAGGGGCCTCCTTAACAGAGTGCCCCTGCCTCCTGCCAGGCCTGCACACAAGGAGGACACATTCTATGCCCCCACGCAGCAGGATTTTAGGCAGCCCAGGAAGGGACAACTGTGGCAGTTCAGACGGGAGAGGCTGCCTGCCTGTGGCCAACACATTAGCAAGCTCATTTGGCTCTTACACCCAAGCCATGCTCCAAATATCAATTTAATCAGTGACATAGGTGATATATTGATTTCTAATGGCATGACTCATGAGTCCAAGACCATTAGCCTTTGCGCAAATTCAAAAAAGCACCTCCTACCCCTACCACTGCCGCCACCATGAATGAACACAGCCCAGTAGACACTTGGCTTTATAAGAGGATGGCACCTCTGTGGGAAGAAAGGGATGCCACTTTGGCCAAGATAGGGCTCCCGGCTTGATGAAGGGAGTGAGCACTGCGCCCTTGACCGAACCACATGATTCTGCACAGTAGTCCACCTGGAATCAAGGGTATAATTTACTGGGCTCTTTAAAACCCTAATAATGCTGATTTTCCACTATGATGGTATTGATACTAACAAAGTATATCTAGAAGGTATCACAGGCCCAAACAACACTATCAAACCACCCAGTCAAGCCTTTGCTACTAAGCACAAATTCCAAAAATAACAAAGTATTGTTTTTGGCAAATTGCAATTACTAATATTAGCAAAATATATTTAAATAGACCATGCACAATTGCAGATTTAAAGAGAGGGCTGAAGGTACTGGGTAGATACTGGGGGCATCCCAATGCCGTCAGGCAGGGGCCCTGGCCCCCGAGTGACTCACCTCCACAGGTCTCCTGTATTCGTACCAGGTCACCAATCTGCAGGGAGAGCTGGAGTGTTCCGCTCCCTTGGAAATTGTATATGGCTGTGGAATGGAAGAGAGAGGCAGCCTGGTGAGACTTCTGGACACTGAGAATCTCTGCTCCAACATGCTATCCTGACTTTAGCCCATGCAGTCCACATGGGCTACACAAAACCAACCTACTGCCCACCACAAGAGTCAACTCAGGCCCGGCCTGGCTTCTACAGGCCTCTGCTTATTAGCCAAACCTGACATCTCCCTAGCACAGGTCCTGCACTCCAGTCTGAGTGGCAAGGAGGGTATTTATATCATCTACGATAGGTTGACCTCTTACCGTACACCAGGAACGTGCTCAGCACATCTTCTCATTCCATTCTCATGGCAACCTCATGAAGTATAAACTATGAGCCCATTTTACAGATGAGGAAATGGAGGTGCTGAGAAGTTAAACAATTTGGCCATAGTCATCAGGCTAGGAAGTGACAGGAAGATCAGTATCTAACTTCCACATTCTCAACCACTGTGATGGGATACTTGTTGCTTCCCAGTTACCCTAAACTGGTGACAACATTACTTCAAACTGGTGAAGTGACAAGAAAATCAGTATCTAACTTCCATAGTCTCAACCACTGTGATGGGCTACTTGCTGCTTCCCAATTACTCCAAACTGGTGACAACAGCCTAAAATGTCAGTCTATCCACCACTCGAAGGTCACAAAATCTTCATCCTCCAAAGAAGCCCTCTCTTTCTTCTACCCAATCTTTGTTCTTCTAGCTAAAGATGTCTGTTCCTTAGCCTTCACCAAAACAAATCCTTCAGGACAGAGTCCTGCTTCCTCAGTGAGGCCCTCCTTGGCTTGTCCAGGCAATACTGACCTCCATACCTCCTTTCCTAATGGTTGGTAGGATTCATACAAGTACCTATTTATTCAAGGGGATGCTCTTCCCTCCTATGCACACTGTCAGTTCCTGGGGAGCAGTAGCTGACTATGAAAAGAGTGCCCTCTGTTCTATCTGAAACTTGGTTAATCCCTTGAAACATGAAATGACAACATATCACTGCAGTGCTCAGGGGCTACTGAGCATCCCTTGCTAAGTGAGGACCATGCCACATTATTAACCTAGATTAGAAAGACAACCTGTTTTTCAAGGGCTAAACTATAACCACCAGCTTGGAAGGTCTTCGAGAACAAGGGGATATAATATGTGTAGGCTGATTTAAGGAAAGAACCCATCACTACCACCAGGAGAATGGACAGTATGATTCCACAAGGTTGACATTCATTTATGCAGCAGATATTTAGTAAACGATCATGATGTGTCAAGGACATGCTAGGCACTGATCTTGCTCTTTTGGTGAACACACAAATAAATACAAGGTTACAAAATATGGTACATGTCAGAGAGGAAAACAAATAGAGCCAGGTAGAGGATAACAGAAGGAGCTGATTTTCATTGGGGTAGTTAGGAAAGGCTTCCCTGATCTGATGTATGGAAGATTTGAACAAGTCAGCTATGGAGACAGCAAGAAGAAAGGCATTTCAAGAAGATGGAACAGCATGTGCAAAGGTCCTGAGGAAGGAAGAGAACATATGTCAGAGAACATAAAGGAAACTGCTGTGGATGGATTATAAGAGGAAGGGTGTGATGCGGATGAGACTGGAGAAGCAGGGACCAGGTCACACAAGACCTCATGAAGAGTTTGGGCTTTATTCAAAGAGAATGAAAAGCTGGAGGGATTTTATTTAGTTAGTTGGTAATAGCATTATTGAGATATAATTTGCCCATGTAAAGTGTGTAATTTAATTATTTGTTCACAGACTTGTGCAACCATCACCATGATTAATTTTAGAACATTCTCTTTAAGTCAAAAAGTCCCCCCAGCCCCAAGTGGCCACTAATCTACTTTCTGTCTCTATAGATTTGCTTGTCCTGGACATTTTCTATAAATAGAATCACACACTGTGTGGTCTTTTATGACTGGCTTCTTTCACTTAGCACAATATTTTCAAGATTCATCCATGTTGTAAAAACTGTCAATACTTCCTTTTTGTGGCTTAATAATATTTCATTGTCTGGATAGACAACCTTTTGTTCACACATACACTAGTAAATGGAAAGCGGAAGGGTGTTAAGCAGGAGAGGGATGTAACCCCATTATGCTGACTACTGCTCTGCCAGCTCTGTGGAGAGCAGATGGAGAGAGGCAGTGTACATGTACAAAGGCCCATGAAAAGGCTATTGCTTTGTTTTTCTAATCCCAGTGGTGTCTAAACCAAGTAGTGACTCACTGCTGATGGACCATGTGACCAACAGGGCAAATGGTAGATTGAACTAAGTGAGAGAAATCCTGAGTGTTCCTGATAGTCCTACCACTAATTCAACTCACTTCCCCTGCCTTGAGACCTCTGTTTCTTCACTTATTAATAAAACAAAGTAATTCAAAAACTTCTTCTCAGGGTGACATCAGCAAAAATGGTGTAAGGAACTCCAAGTGCCTCTCCCTCCAAGGAAGCAATGAAAAATCTAGAAAAAACTACTAGAATCAATTTTATCAGAACTCTAAAAAATAGACAAAAGTTTAGCCAAGCAAATGTTTAATCAAGAAAAGAACAATTGAAATCTGTTTCAGTTTCATGGTATTTTAATTTATCCTTATCCATCCTATACTCCCCATCTTGGTGGCAGTCTTGAAGATGGCATCCCTGGTATGTGTTTCTGAGACCAGAGTGAGCAGAGTGGACCTTGTCCCAAGAAATAGTATATGTCTGTTTTGACCTGTCCATGGGCTCCCTGAAGGACAAAAGCCACAAACTTACCTTTAGTTCCCTGACGTGGGACTCTCTTAGGGTGGAAAAGCACCTTTGCAAAGGGCATTGGTCAAAAAGATTTAAAGGCAAAATAACAATCTGCTTTCATATGGGACAAAGAACATAAATTGGGGCAAACAATAATACCACTGATAAGCTTGGGAGAAAAGGTTTAGGAGTAAAATGCTTTGGCAAATAAGAGCTTTGATTAATGCCCACATATACCGGAAAATCTAGAAGGCCATGCACAGGGCTGGATACATGAAGAGAAAAAATATAAAAAAGCTCTAAGTTCTCAACTCTGGTTGACCTTCAAGCTCCATGTAGGCAGGAAATGCAGGCTAAGGCAGAGTTGTAAATGACCTGAATAAGCCTTGAAGGCATGCCTCAACACACATGTACAAGGTCCAGTTGCTAAAATCAGATTTATTTTCTTTCAGCTCCATAGGTATTTAGAGACTAGAGTGACCACATGTAATAAATAATATAGTCTTCGCAAAAATACTTTAGAAAAGTCAGAAAATAAACTACCAAACTTATATCAAGCAGTGACAAGCCCTAGCAAGAAGGGTGAATCTGACACCCAAGTTAGCATATTATAATTCAAGAAATTCAGTTTTCAACACAAATTATGAGGCATATAAAGAAACAAGAAAGTACGACCCATTCACAGGAAAAAAACATGAATAGAAATTATCCCTTAAGACAGACATTAAATTTACAAGACTAAGACTTTAAATCAATTGTTTTAAATATGTTCAAATAGCTAAAAAAAAAAAAAAATAGGACAAAGAAATAAAGAAAATCAGAATAGTGTCCCAGATAATAGAGATATCATTAAAGAGATAGAAAATATAAAAAGAAATCTAACAGAAATTTTAGAGCCAAAAAGTATTGTAACAATTGTGAAAAATTCATTACAGAGGTTCAATAACAAAGTTGAGCAAGCAGAAGAAAAAATCGATGACCTTGAAAATAGATGAGTTGAGATTAGACAGACTGAGGAGCAGAAAATCAAAATAAAAACATTAACAGAACTTAAGCAACCTATGGGATACTATCAAGAACACCAATATTCATATAATGGAAGTTTTATAACAAGAGGAAAGAATAATAAAGGGACCAAGAGAATATTTGAAAAAATAATGGCCAGAAACTTCCATGTGATGGAAGATAGAAACTATGCACACCAAGAAGTTCAATGAAATCTAAGTGGGATAGATTCAAAGAGATCCACCGCAAGACATAACAGCCAAATTGTCAAAAATAAAAGACAAAGTCAGTCTTAAAAACAACCAGAGAACAGCAACTTCTCTTATACAAAGAATCCTAAAAAATATTAACAAATGATTTCAATTCAGAAACCAGAGGTTAGAAGACAGTGGAATAGCATATTTTAAATGCTGAAAAGAAAAAAAAAAATACCTGTCAACCAAGAATTCTACATCTCACAAAATTATCCTTCAAAAATTAAGGAGAAGTTAAGAGATAAACAAAAACAGGGAGTCCATCACTAATAGACAATTGGAAAAATAAATGAATAAAACATTAATTATAATTCTATGATAATGGGCACATGATGTATACAGATGTAATGTGTGACAATAACAA